>CAWYPQ010000305.1:0-54941 GCA_963965965.1 Trididemnum nubilum | reverse complement strand
AGAGCAAAACAGTTCAGTTACGGTGATGGGAGATGGGCGGTACGTGATATAGGCCTAATAGATCGTCGTTGAAGCAAACACTTTAGGAATGTTCTTGGTTTTGATTCAATTTTGTTTTTTGTATGCGGTAATGTAATTTTTAACTGCAGTCTAACAATGCAGGCTCGAGTTTCTTTGTTACTCCAGTATGCATAATAATATATATTCATCATTCAATTGTTATTCTAGTATGCTAGATTTCTACAAAAAATAGTGTATTGAAAGTTATCTCCGCTGACTTAACAGAATGAAGATGCTGCTTCAATTTATCTCCTATCTTACATACGAAGTTTAGGCTTTAGATATGCAATTTCGCCATATAAGACCTTACTAACTTAGGTGCGACACCCCAGGTCATTCGGCTAAATATATGACCTACAGCGTCATGGAAGAGAACTCGTGCAAAATCATCGACATGGAAACACTGCAAGTCACACAGTCGACCAGCAGTGTAGCCATGGAAAAGGACGCTTTTCGTATTTGTTTGAACCGGCTGATCGAAAAGGGGGTAAATGTTGCCGTGGTCGTGACCGATAGATCTCCCTCTATTAGGAAGATTATGGCAACAGAATTCGGCCACATCCTTCACCAGTTCGATATCTGGCATGTCTGTAAAAGTATGTATATGATTGACCTTTTTTTACGATCTTTACTGAATAGTATAAAAAGCAATCCATTTAGAAAAAAATACAAATTAAATTACGGCTGTTAACTATGACTTAATATTATCAAAAGACGTAAAGAATAATTTCAGTTATTGTTTGATTGCGTTGTGTTTTTTTGCAGATGTTTAGTTTTTTGTTACTTGTACACCGTGAGATTTAGTTTGGGAAAAGAAGAGCAAATTGATTTTAATTAAGGATAGTAGCATTTAATTTTCGTTTTAATCTGTTCAGGTTTGAAGAAAAAGTTGCACCGCAGTGGGAAAAAAAAGGAAACGATTGTTCTGTTGCGGTGGTCTCGTAGCATTAATAATCATTTGTGGTGGTGTTGCCAGGAATGTGGAGGAGATGAACAGGTATAGAACCTTTGATGATGCACTCAATTACGTACTCTTTAATGATATATTTCTTTTGTTGATCTTGGTCCTCTTGCTGCGAATTGCGCTTACTTAAATTTGTTGTCATCATTTTTTCCCACATAATACGAATCGCTTTATTGTTAAGTTAGTAAAAAATTGTAAAGATAATGGACAATTAATCCGAACCACGTTTGAAGGCTATAGTTCATCAACTAACTTCAGCATTGGCAGGGGTACATCTTCCACATAGGCAGCCTCCTACATTACATATCTTCAACAGCTGAGATCTTAAATCCAGCGTAAGATCCATCGTCACTTGGAAATGTTTCCCGGACAACAGACACAACACACGATGGAAGGGTCATTCGCTTGTTGCTTCCTAATACTTCGTCTTTTAAAACCCATTCCAAAATATGTCGATACGCTACAAGTCGATATTGTCTGCAATAATAACTGATGTCACTTTTTATCCATAAGCATCAAGTAGCTGCAGATCATAGTTTAAAAGATCAATTAATACTTTTGAACCATTACCGTAAATTGTAACTGGCTCCCATATACCTGTAAATGCAAAAAAATTTTCAACTATCATTTAGTAATAATACTGCACCAGTACTTCCTGTTATAAGTCAAACTCATAAGGACTGAACTGTATTGCCACAAAGGATTACGTTTACGCTTCACGAAAGTTAAACGGAGAAGCATCCAACCAATTCCGATAGTTTACAATAGCCAAAATCAAAAGATAATTTTTGAAATGTTTTGTTTTGATTTTGGTGCTACGGTTGCAAAGATATTCAACAAACACAAAAAGACACCCCCCCTATAAAGATTTTGGAAACCCTGAGTCTGTCCTCTCAGCCTGAACTTCCGTAAAAAAACAAAAACTAAGTTACATTTCTCTTCCAATAACATAACTTGACTTATCCAATTTCGGTAAACCATCCCTTTTTCTGGAAATTCAGATTGAGAGAACAAACTCAGGGTTTCCAAAGACTCTATGAGGAAATCTTTGTAGCTGCAGCTCCAAAATGAGAAAACTTCCAAAATTACATTTAAATTTTAACTATTGTAAACTACTGGAATTGGCTGGATGCTTCAACCCCTTTAATCAGTTCCTGCATGTTAAGAAGTATTAATTAGCGTATTAACCATGAATATATTAATAATGTTAACAAACAATAAACATATTATTAAGACTTTCAATCAAAATCATGCAGGTAGTACAAAAAATGTAAAAACTAAACTACTGAATTTCGCAACTTCTCTGTTCCTTCTTAAACAAATGCTAATTCATTTCTACTTTATGCTGTTACTGGGCAATGAAATAAATTTGCATTGTTTTGATTAAGAATAAAAATTATTCGACTGAATTGCCGAAATTTGCAAAGAACTTACTTATTTGACAATGTTCCATCTGGACCAACTCCTTTGCTTATCTTCTTCCAGTTTTTTCGGTTATTTTTAAAGAATGTACGAAGAACTAAAGGATTCATATGGGCTTTAAAATCATTCAATGAGGTAATACATCCTTTCACCTCATAATCATTCAAAATTGTTTTGGTGTGGTTGACCTCATGGCAACACAAGCACTCGTATACATAAGGCATTAACTTGCAGTTTTTGCATTGACAGCAATCAGTGCTTTCCAAGCGATTTTCACGTTGCACGATTTGCTCTGATTGCACGGATTTTTGATGATCTTCCTGAAACAAATTATACCAAATAAGAAAATTTTGAAGTTCTGCTGATGTTATAGGCTAGTTCAGAGAAATCACTCAGGTACTACTCAAAAGACTGACTTTATCTGTAAACGTTTCACTAGTTAGGATCAACTACAAAAGCATGTTGTACTCAAACAAAAGCAAACCCCAACAGCATGATTTTGTTCTAGACATCGATGGTAAAAATTGTTTTCAGAAACATAAGCCAATTACTTGGGGATAAGTCTTGACAAAACTTTGAACAGGGCTGAGCATTTGCAACAAGTCTCCAAAAAGCTACGAATAGCCGGAGGAATCATGTATACACTGCAACACTATTTGACTCCAAAACTTTTAAGTCAGTGGCTGCTGTTACGTGACGTAAGAATAAGAAAATTGCTATCCTAGCTCTAACCTTAACGTTAACCCTAACCCAAACTCAAAATCTAACCCAAACCCTTAACGTTAATTTAAAAAATAAAAAGAGTATACGAGCAAACAAGTGTTTACTTTTTCCTCTCTTATTCTCTTTAGGGGAGTTACTTAACGTAACACTAGCCACTTCCAACTTTTGAGGCAATTTTATTACAGTATTGCTACCCCCATTTACAATACACCATTACTAGCTGGATAAAAACACCAGCAACTTATATCAATAAAGCTCAAGTACAGCAAAATCGACTTATTTGTATTTTGTCAAAAACCTATAAACAAAAAGTCAAACTCTCTTTCTTGTATAGCATATGGAATAAATCAAAAATTGAGGGTATACACAATCTTGAAACACTGAAATTTATGGGTAAATTTAAAACTAAAATGCTGCCAACACCTTTTCGAAACTATTTTATACCCAGCATCAAACTTTTATAACTCCAAAATGAGAAACTCAAAAAATGGAATCAATTATTTATCCTAAGTCAACAAAAAACTTACTCAAAGATCATTCAAAATATGTGGAACCAAATTGTGGAACAAACTCTTAACTCGATTACTGAATTATACCAACAAAGGATTAAGCGCATTCTCAAGAAAAAAATTAAAATTGCATTACTTGAAACATTTGAAGATAAATAATCCTGTTTCACATATCTGCTTTATTACTTCAATTTTTTGATAACTATGCCAAAAAAATGCATTGGTTTAAATTTACAGTACCGGTACTGTTAGCGAACAGAGAGACATAATGTTCAGTTTTGTGTTTTTTTGTAGGAATCCACGTTATCTGGAATTGTGTTAAATTGAAATTAATTGTGTTGTGTTTGTGTAATTACGAGAGACTGCAGACTTGATGACCTCGCCAGTCTTTTCAGAATGGCATTTTTGGTCTTTCACAGCCTTTCATAAGAAAATTGCTTCAAGAATATGCAATTTATGAGTAATTGCTAACTTAGGAAAAAATTTGTCGAAAAAAAAAGTTAAACTAGCTTCATCAGAGCATTGCTATAAGTAGGCTAGTGATAGCGCATCGCCAAATCAGCACTTTGCCAGCATTTGATGGAAAATGATCATCTCACTAATTGGTCTGAAGTCAAAATTTTGAAAGTGGAACATGATTACTCACAGCATTTTTTTACTGAAAAAGCAAACTTAGTATATCAAAAAAAAGCCTCAAGTGCTCGACAAAAACGATCGATTAGCATTTCTTGCTGTTTAAAGAAAGTTGCCAAATTTCCGGTGTTAAAATTTCTGGTTTGATCTTTTTCAATGTTAGTTTAGTCAAATTTTGCTGCGATGCCAAGTCCAAAAAATTATTTTTATTCGAACAGCTTTCATTTGTTTTTGTACACATCTTTATACAGTATTTATCTGTATGATGATGCCTATTTTAACGATGAACATTTTTAAGTCTTGCTTTGACTTTTTTTGCTAATTATTCTACCACAGCAATGTGTGGGATTGTTTTTCTGTTATTCTGCAATCAGTAGTTGATGGCATAGTGCTTTCACTTCGGATAGCAATGCTGTGATAAAGCTAGTTGATTCTAACTGGTGAAATGTTAGCAAATAAACTTAGTCTTTTTTGTAGTACCAAAGTTATTTCTCAAAGCTAGCCTATAACACCAGCAGAACTTCAGAAATTTCTTATTTGAAAGGCAGAGGCTGCTGTTACGTTATGTAAGAATAAGAAAATTGCTATTCTAGCCCTAACCCCAACCCTAAACCTAACCCAAACTCTAACCCTAAGTTTAATCCTAACCCAAACTCAAAATCTAACCCAAACCCTAACAATAATTTAAAAAACAAAAGAGTAAATGAGCAAATGAGCACTCACTCTTTGCTCTCTTATTCTCTTTAGGGGCGTTACGTAACGTAATACTAGCCACTTCTATTTGAAATGCCTGGTGTACAACTACATTACATTATTTTCAGAAATCATATCAAATTTGGTAAAATGTTTACAGCTGTCACACAATGTACTTCAATTTTCACATATGCTTTTGAAGCTTTACAATGTTGACAATGTTAAACAAAAAACTTGTAAATTAATCATTACAATTCTGCCCTATTGGTACCACAGATCACAAATCTTTTCATATGGGATATTGTGAATGAAAATTCTATACATGAAGCAAATACTGATATATCCATGCCTCTGCACACAGCACACTGCACTATGGAACATGCACACTGCTATGTCCTGTTGAAAACACAATACTCGACAAATTATTCGGCTCTTTGCTGCTTTGCAATGCAATGTGTCTCGCATGTCTGGTTAAATATGTCTGATGCTTGTGTTGCATCACAATTTATCTCCAAATATACGGTACACTCCGTCATATACTGGTGAACTTAGCTAAATTAGTTTAAACTTACAGAGCTGGTTTTCAAAAACTTTTCTTTTAATTTCTTCTTTTGATAGTTGAGGTTCAAATTGATAAGGAGCACTACGATTGAATGCAACTGAAGCCATCAAGAAATCAAGGTCACTTGAGCAACTTGAAGCACTGCTATCACAACTACTATCAGATTCATAACTAGCAATTGTTATCGACTAATTTATCTAGGTATTGCAAAAAATACACCTAAAAGCGGCAAATATTCAATTGCTTGTAATTTCTTCATAAAATAATATTAATGCCGTGGTTTTGCCACGCAAAGTGATTTTGTGACAGATGATATTCTGCTTAGATATAGGCCTATTGTGCCGATACAATGTCAAAGATAATAGAGTAGGGTAGTAAAATTTTGGCTAAAATCTAAAAAAAAATAAAATAAAATTTTTATCGAAATACCAATTGTTTCTAGAGTGCTTTGACTTATGGCACCCATTACAGTAATTGTAATTACATTTTATTCACCAAGTTGCCTTGGCCAGGAGACAGCGAAGGGACCTTTCGGTCTTTGAGTCAAGCTGCCACCTGCCCACCTGTCTACCACACACGATGGAGGCTTCACACTGTCCCTTTAATTGCTGAACGTCAAGCAGGGAAGCTGTGAATACCAATTTTTATAGTCTTTGGTTTGACTCGACCGAGAATCGAACCCGTGTCTACCGCTTCAGTAGCAGACGCTCTATCCACTCAACCACTGATCGGTCAACTACTATCGGTCAACTACCATCGGTCAACTACCAGTAGACTACCAATGTTCTTCAAGTTGTAACACATTTGAACTGAAATACAAACACTGATTAGGTCTGGTCTTCAGATCTGAGATTAGTACCGGTAGCCTACCTGAATCGATCAAATTGTGCAGGTTATATAGGCCTATGCAATATTGAATAGCTTGGGAGTGGTTGCTTATTGCTTACACAGCGACTCGCCACTGCAGCTAGCCTGCAACATTTCCTTAGCTAGAGTGCCTAGATTGAGCCTAGGCTATTGAAAATGATCAAGCTGGTTGTGATTGGCACAGGCATCTGTGAACAATAGCATAGTCTATAGTACTTAGGGAGGGGCTTAACAACTGATGGCTGATTGTTTTGATCTAGGTTAATCATCTCAGTCACACCGCAACATGAAAAACTTTTTGTAGTTGTAACGTACTTTTAGACTTGGTAGCCTATCGAGCGTACTTAGCTATTTCGTAGATTTTCTCTTTTTGGCTTTAAAATTGCAATCTTCAATGCAAAGCAGTTTAATGTTTTCTGTTTCAATTACTTTAGTCTCCAACAGCAAGTACTCAAAAGCAAATCCAAAACCAAAAGCCTAAAGTAGCAATTTTTAATGCCGAATGAGGTTTGCTGCAGCCCAACTACGCACACAAGAAACTGCCGAGTGCCGACTCGTCACTACAATCAGATGTGATCAGTCATTTGGAACGGTTTTGACGCACTTTCTTTCAAATTCGGAAACGTTCGTAAAGCGTTTCTCCCTTTTCTAAGTGGAAAAATAATTGGAAATATCTCATAAATTCTTGATCAAAGTGACCCAAAAATGGCGCAAAAAAATTCTAAAAAATTGCCAAATTTGTTTTAGCATTGTTTTACTGAACAATTTTTGAAATAAAAACGTCCTGAATGCCCTTTTAAAGTTCCACGATTGACTGCGTTCATGTGCTTTTGAAAATGATTGCATTTTTTCTAATCAGGTACCTGTAAGCTGTTGGACATGACACGAGCGATAAAACAGTAGGATAAGATTTGTGTTTGCTTACATCGACTTCTTAATCAGGACTAGGAACCAAAGCTGTACCGAATAGTTAGCCTGCAACACCATAAGCTAACCTAACCATTTTAACACCAACAAAATACAAACGAATCGACAGTTTTCCTGAAGTCATGAGTAGAGTTAGTAGGTTAGGGTACATTTACAATCGAGATGTTCGTAATTAGGGTGAAAAGTCCACTCGCGTTTTGCTATTCTGTAGGACTGGAGGATTAGGCAATTGCCGAAATTTATTGATAAGTGAAGATATGAGATCCTGGCAGGCGCATAGCCAGGAATTTGCAATCGGGGGCTAATTCAGAGGCTGGAAACAATATCAAACGATGTTATCCCAGATTTTGATCGGTTTTCGCGCAGATTGAGTCGGTTTTACAGTCCAAATTTAGGCGATCTCCAAAAAAAAACGTCTTCAAATTTTTTTTCTGGCAAACTACAACATTTTAAAAATTCAAAAAATATTGCTGTCCCCGAGCCGAGGACAGGCATTTTTTGAGGACTTGAGGCTTCAAGGCCAAGGACTTCAAAATGTGTCCTCGAGACCAAGGACGTCCTCAAGGACTCCACCTCTGCTGAGTAGCACTGTAGCAGTAAAACTTCATCATTGAGTAATAAACTGATGAAATGTTTAGTTTCTCTGTTCTTGAGTACAGTGTCGTGCCGTTTGAGAGCCTGGGGTTGAACTGATAAATATACCGACAAGATGGTATAGCCTAGTGGTTAGAGCATCTGTATATCGAGCTGAATATTTGGGTTCAAATCTGGTCCAGTCAAGCCAAAGACTTAAAAATAGGTAGCCTACTGCAAACTGTATTCACATCTTCCTGCTTGACAGTCTGCATTGAAGGTGATAATGTGCTGCTCAGTGCTTACACCTTTGTATGGTAGAGAGGTGGCAGCTTGCCTCAACGACCCTAATATCATTTTGGGTTTCATGGTCAAGGCAACACGGTGAATAAATCAGTAAAACTGAAAACAAACATGGTGGAATTCAGGAATTGCATGGTAAACTTTGTCTAGGCATGCAGCTGGTTTCCGAAAGTGCAGCAAGTAAATTGAATTGGAATTAAATAAAGTTGCAGTCTAACCTACTAATGCTGTGACAGGACACTGGTATCAATCAATGAATGACTGTGCTTCACTTACAGTTTCAATTATGTTTTTACCGGTTTCTATCTGCCTTCACATGTCGTGAAATAAAATCATTTAAAAAAAATTCACGGTAATTTTTTCTCCTTTAATCCAAAAAAAGTTTATCGCGAACTATTGAATTGGCTTGTCGGCAGCGTGGCCGAATGGGTAAAGGCATCGTTTTTACAACGACCCTGATCGAATGGTCGCGGTTCAACCCGCACCCTAGCCACGTTGTTGCGTCCTTGGATAAGACGCTTTACGATTATTATCTCTGCCTGGTGGCTTCGAACAAGCAGCAAATTCAGTGTGGACAAGAATTCGAAAAAATCCACAGGAACATTGGATCATCGGAAACTCCTACGCAGGTGCAGATTCCTCCAATCACGAAGTAGTCGTTGTTACAGCAAGTTAGCTTGCTTTGGATTCAAACAAAAAACCTTTCGCCTTGCAAGATTCCCACCATTATGTACTCGAACAGAAAACCTTTTGTAACATGAGAAAAGGCACGCCAATATCGATCATTGATAAGATGTCATGTTTACTTTCGCCGTACGTAGTTGACGAAATGTTTTGCTTAGTCATGTTTAGTTTTTTCTTTCTTGACCCCTAATGGTGCGTAGCGGATTGGGATAAAAACAAGTTACTTTCTCTGCTAGAAAATGTTGATTTTACTGGTATTAACGGAAATGTAGTGATAAGTTGATTATTGTTTTGCATTCGTCTTAGTATTTTTCAGTAAGATTAGTTTTGCCGGTGGCGATGAATAATTTACCCACTTTTGCAAAACAAAACTTGTTTGGACAATGTTTTGTTTTGTTAAAAATAGCCTTTTTTCCCCATAAATTTCCACGTGGTTTTTACTCTATTCTTTATAATTTTTCTCTATATATGCCCTTGCAAAACACCGAAATCATTTCAATTGACTCAAAACGTTGAAATAGATTTGAGATAAATGAATTACTGTTCGATTGTCGATTTCTTGATACGTTTCTGCGCATTGCCGTCTCAAAATAGTTGTTAAGTTTTGTGCATTTTATTTTCGATATTTAATTGATTTGTGAACGTTATATTGCAAATTTGGATTTGTTATTTTGCTTTGATAATTATTTCTCTTTTCTAATGATGCTATACGTAAAAGCCTGAAGCTGAAATAATGCTAATTCGCTCATGAAGAATGTTAATTGTTTTACGCTGTTAAAACCGATCTGTGCCTGCTATCTATCGCATTGTGTTGTGTTTATTTTAGAAAAACCGTCGAAAGTTTTGCGTCCGAGTTCACGTCAAAGCGTCGAGCGTCAACTGTCATCGAAAGACGTCGATTCTAGTGATTGTGATTTGTGCACCTTAGTCAATAGTGAACTGTTCGAATTGTGAACTTGGATGTGCTTGACGAGTCATCTCTATCCGGTCGGTATTTGCGCACGTTTAAGACTGTGGCCGAGTTTTCCTGTAACAGTCGTTGTAATGAAAAGTGTGCGGATCGTCCAATAAGTTAGCGTCTGACGCTGTCCCGTGACAGGAGGATAAATATGCGCTATAGTAACAGCTTTGGTGCGTGACTCTTGGCGCACCTGTCGACATAGTAAGGCTTGATTGATTGATGCATTTTTATCCTTTTCACGAAAAAGCGACGGTGGCGCTATCCTTTGGACGAATCCGCACTCGCTTAGGAGTTGACCATTTTCCAAGTTTTCCGGTTGACCTATGACTTCTTCCACATAAATTCGCTGCTTGTTCAAAGCCACCAAGCAGAGATAATCATCGTAAAGCGTCTTATTCAAGGACGCAAAAACGTGACCAGGGTGCGGATTGAACCCATGATCACGCGATCAGGGTCATCGTAAAAACGACGCTTTTACCCTCTGGCCACGCGGTCGACATTCAAATAAACCACTTCCACGGTGTTTTTACTTTTAGCATATAAATTTAACAATATGGCAGTGAATGAGCATTTGAGCAAATATTTTATGAATTGATTTCCTTGAATATAGTAACAAAAAACCTGCACAATTAATATTTCATGACTTTTTAAGATAGAGAGGGGTTAGAAATTCAAGCGCTTGTGGCAGTGATGTAAAGTAGTCAACCAGTTGTCATATATCAATTGAATAGTTTGCTTATTTTGCGTGAATACTTTCAGAACTACTTCTACTTAAGTTGTTTTAAAATGACTACTCTTTACTTTTACTCAAGTACTTTTTTGGTCAGTACTTTGTACTTTACTTCAAGTAGTTTTTTTTTGTCAGTAACGAAACTTTTACTTGAGTACAATTTTCGAGTACTTTTTACACCACTGCTTAGTTGCAACTTTCCTGGCTCTCAAAACGATGCTAACTTGATCAGGACAAAAAACCAAGAAGTGACTAATCAGAAATCACTGTATTATTCCAGAACAGAGCAAAACAAACGCAGCCCAATCAGTCAGAACACAAGCAGTCAATGCCTAACTCTAATTTATGATTTAGGCCTTATTGCTTAGTGATTTATGATCAGTGTTGCAATCTAAATGGATTGCGGTCTAAGAAACCGTACAATAAAAGACAGTAGGTTCGGATAACAGTAATACCAAGGCAAAGCAAAAGAACACACCCTTACTTTCAGCGGGAAACTGACACGAGGTCGCAGTATTATTACATGCTCATTGCTAAGACTGCGAAATAAGCACTCACTAAAAATAAAGGCATAGCCAAACAGTCATCATTTAATTACTCACATTCTTAAATCCTATCCCTTAACCACTGCAATAAGTGAACAGCACAATAAGGGTTGCTCAACTAGGCAGCTAAATTACCACCAACAAACAGTACATCACGCCTAGGCTATACAAACAGCCTCCCAAGGTAATCGCTAGCTACAGAAAACTGCAACTTAAACAATCTGCAGTGGGCTAACCAAACAACTGAACCAGCCAGTGATAGCTGCCCGAAGGCTAAAACAGCTTCATGCTGCACTTTAGCACGACTGCTGCACTAAACAACACTGGTCAACTTAAAGAACACTGTAGGCCTACGCCATATGCAAAACTAACATTAACAAGTACACAACTGCCACTAATAACCCTCACAAGACTGATCGTGATTCGTGGCGCGAAACAGAACAAGATAACGTGTGGGAATTCCCGACGTCACAACTTAATATTATCCGATCTGGAGAAAACATTTTATTCCAAAAACAAATGCTTGCTATAACAGATCCACGCAAATCTCTAAATTATGTTTCAATGAATTAAAGTCTGAGGTTTTACAAAAGGCAATATTATAAATAGACAATACGACACGGCTATCCTACAGTGAGGAAGCACCAGCGAAAAGTGGGGGGGGCACTAAAATGTGATTATAAAAACAGATCTTGTACGGCTTACAATCAGTGGCGGCTCGTGACAAAAATGTTTGGTGGTGCTGCAAATGTATTGCCATACCAGACTTCGCCCCCCAGACCCCCCTCACGAAAGCTACACCAACACTGTGACACTTACAACTTCACACTACAGTTTTAACTTACCTATAGGCCGGAAAATAAGCTCTATTACTTACGCCCGGCCTACACTGTGCGTAACATCGCGAGTATACGAGCATATTTTGATTATTTTAGAAATTAGGATACGCCCGGTGGACTGCCTTCACCAGGGTACAAGCTGCCAGTTAGTTAAAATACACTAAGGATACGCTCTCGATTTTACGTCCAGTGGATAGACCGGGCTTAAAAGTTGTTAGTTTAGTCAAATCGTCATACAAAAATTAGCAAGATTTTCATTCTTGAAACTCATAAAATAATACAATATTTACTCTGACTGACCTATGGAGTCCGAAGCATGGACAAACTAAAAATCATTACATTGCTCACTTAATCTTTTATTAAACGAAGTACTGTGCTACTGTAATTCAAAGAAGTAAAATTAATAATTGCAATAGATTGCTAGTTTGTATAGAAACATGAAGAGATGAACACCACTTTTTTCAGATAACAGTATCAATATCAAGGCATAATCACAAACCCATGCGGCAAAAATGAAAGTGGCAAAAATCTGTCAACAAAAGTATAGCATTAGTAATGATGCAACTTCGATAAAAAATAGCAGTACGAAATTATAGTATCAAACTAAGAACAGTAAAAAGAAATCATACAATGATTCGGGTGTAGTAGGCTTACAGACAATGCAATATCAACACTGCAATACGTAACATTGAACAATATAATATGTAACACTTCACGTGTTAAATCCACGCTACAATATGCAATACGCACTGCTGTAGGCTTCACGAAGACGAATCATGCTCATTCAAGTACGATAATGCTATGAACAAAGATGCCATCAACACAAGACCAGAAATACAAGTAAAGACAACGCTACCCAATATTGGTTACAAAATGAACGTGCTTGTGGCTTCCTTGCAACACGGGTATAATGTTAATGGAATTACAGTAATGGCAAATTAGTTTTGAAGTAACAGTATGTGTAACAGACGCACAATTGTATTAAAAAGAAATAGCTTTATTTCCAGAGTATAAAAGCACCAAATCAGTTGCTACATTGTCTGGAAAAATATGAGCTGGTTTTGTAAGATAATAACATAAACATGATGTCAATGGTTCTTCTTCAATACAGTTCAGTTATTCACAGCTCATACCACCTGAAACGTATGTATTGTTTGGAAACAGAATTATTATGTCGCTAGTGGTATGAGCTGTGAAGAAGAACCACTGCCATACTGTTTATGTTATGAGTCTGAGACAAATTTGTGGAGTGAAATTACTACAATTTTAAGTCATCAAAGGATTTATTTCAAAAAAAAGAAGTGAGTAGGAGAAAGCACCCCAATGCATGCCATGATATTAGCCACTCTACAAATCAACAAAGTTAAATCACAAGAAAAATAGACAGAATAAATCGTCATTTTTTAAATGGCACAAGAACTTATGGTATTCATTCCATTCTAAAGATTTGAATCATTCTTGAAAGCATCATTCACTAAGTAAAATCAGGTTGACCATCTGAGGTTACACACAGTTCAAAATTAGCAAAAAGTCAATCCACAATTTGTTACTAACATATTGAAACACAACATGTAACAATTGTAATAGCATCTTCTTTTAGAATAAGATCTTTCGTCACGTAGTAATTTTTAAAGATTCACTTTTGATTCTTCTATTGTACATTTAAGATATTCAATAAAAGCTTTTTCATTTGCAAAATCTTTGGTTAAGATCAGCAGTAATCATCATCACATTCAGTTTTGTATCTGCTGTTGTGTACATCAACATCGATGACTGGTCACCTCGTATCTTCAAGACTTTCCATAGTTCAACATTGTCACCAAAGGGTTGGAAAATAAAGTTTCTTTAGATTCAAGCATCCTTACATTATTTACACATACTGAATTGACTCACAATTACAGAATACATACAACTTATCTCTGAAATTGTGAATAAACGAAAAGCATGTAAAAACAGAAACATCTTGTATCATTTATAATAATGCAAACTCAAGTAAGAGTAGCTTTTGTGTTGTTACTTATACTACGGTTTAATATTTTAGCACCATACTTGTGTATTACTCAAAGAAGATTAATATACTTTGGAAGGCTTAATTTCACCCAAAATTTTTATCTACTTTTTTATTAATTCTGACTCAAATCTAACCAAAACTCAAATGCTTACTCTAAAACTATCCCCAAATTGAACCCTAACTTAAACCCTAATCTTGACCCCTAGAAAAGCAAATGAAAAAAGCACGGATGAGTATTTCTCATTTTCGTTTTATTCTCTTTAACTTGAAAATTTTCGGTGAAACAGTCACTACCATATACATACTTTTAAGCAAAAGCAAACCAAATTTTCCAGCACAATGTATAATTTGCAATACGCACAACAGTATAAAACTGGTGATAAGCTATAGACAGTATCCAGACTCCAGAGTCGTACAGGTATATACAATCAAACCTTTGATTAACAGCCTCCAACATACTGTTTTGAAATCGACATTCATCTTTTATTCCTCGTCAGTATAGCTAGGACTACAGGTATGAATATGAGCATAGAAAGGCAAAATTTTACACTCATGTTCATACCTGCAGTCCTAGCTACATTGACGACAAATAAAATACGAATGTCGATTCCGAAACAGTATGTCTAAGGCTGATAATCAAAGGTTTGATTGTACCTATAAGACTCTGGAGTCTGAATACTGTCTATAGCTTATTATTAATTTTTTCAGCACATTGTTCTTAATAAATCATAAAACTGCATTCACTATATTGAAGAATATTTCACTAAATGTCATTGTTCTGAAGCTACCTTACAACTTAACAACATAAATAATTGGTTACTTTTGAGTCAATGCCCTATTCAAGTAAAATTAAAAATCAAATGATACTTGTAAAACAAAAGAAGCAACTCTATTAACTCAAGTACCAGTATGTGAACAGTGAAGATCAATACTTCTACAAGTTAGTATAATGGCACTGGCACAAAATTAATAACAAAGTCTTTTAGTTGAAACTATTTCTTCCATAAGATTAAAAAGGAAGGAATCACTGGCTGTTACTCACATTGTACAACAGCCATCAACAGCAAATTTGCCATTTGTGTTCATGCACAATGACCAAATAGGTAATACTGATTACCTGACAATGTCATGGCAATTACTTAAATCATATTTAGTTTTCAAAGCATAGTGGTACAGGATGTTTTGTAGCTTTAAAAATTTTGATAACTGCAGCTCTTTACGATAATCATTGAATCATTGGTTGTAAATTTAAGTTTAACTTAAAGCACTTTGAATTTAGTTTGAACAAAGAGCAAATCACCATAAAAACTTTTTATTCTTTGTTTTTGGTAGGGTATGCTGAAAGGCAAATTGTACAGTACTGGACAAAAGCTTTTACTAGAATTAGGCTATTTCTAACCTATCTGTAACCGTCAAATTGGTACGGTATTCAGTTTGATGTTCATAGACTGGGCCTAACTGCAGACTTATATATACTCAGTGGGCCACTATTTGAAGAAGCATTTGAGCAGGAGAGAGGGTTAGTAGGTTACCGGTATTTCCAAAACTTAACTTTTAGGCAGTGGCTATTTTGCCTCTAGAGGCAAAGTAGCCCCATGTTATTTTGCCATTTAGAGGCAAAATAGTCCTAACGGCTATTTTGGCGCAAGTGCCAAAATAGCCCTAGCCCTAATCCTAACCCAAACCCTAATCCCAACCCAAACAGAGGAAAAACACTATTTTGCCTCAAGAGGCAAAATAGCCACTTCCAAACTTTTAACCCTAACTTGTACAGGTAGGCTTACATCAAACAGAACTAACCAAGCGTTTGACAGATTAAACCACCATCAAACCCAGGCCTGTTTCAAATCAGCTCTATAGACCAACATCAGATATCTAATAGTTTTTTAACAATTTAAGTTAGCCTACTATGGGGCGCCGAATCGAAAAAAATGATTTAAAATTTTACATCGGTTTTTCAAGCACTTTACAGAACAAAATTGTCAATATAATTTATATCGTTATATTATCCACAACCTGGCTGATGTTTTTGTTGCACTTTAGAAAACAGAATTGTCGAAATAATTACGACTATTTAACCGTTTAATTTATATCGTTAAATCGTTAAATCTTCCACAAGCTTGCAGTTGTTTTTGTTGCACTTTAGAGAACAAAATTGTCGAAATAATTACGACTATTTAACCGTTTAATTTATATCGTTAAATCGTTAAATCTTCCACAAGTTTACAGTTGTTTTTGTTGCACTTTAGAGAACAAAATTGTCTATATAATTAGTACTATTTAACGGTATAATTTATACCGTTATATAGTCCACAAGTTTGCCAGTGTTTTTGGAGCACTTTAGAAAACAATATTAGCGATATAATTTCTACTATTTAACGTTTTAATTATATGGACTATTTCGTTTTCTAAACTGCATCAAAAAAACTGCTGTTGCATATGAAAATTTGCAAATTTTTACACTGCTGTTTTTGAAGCAGTTTAGAGAGCACAATTTTCGATATATTTGATACCGTTAGTCAAATGGTGCAAATTATATCAACACGCCGTTTCGAAAATAATTGCGGAATTTTGTACTGTTGTTTTTTAAGCACTAAACCGTTAAATCGTTTAATCGTTAAACCGATAAATCGTTAAATAGTGCAAAATTATATCAACACGCCGTTTCGAAAGAAATCACGTGCCGCCATCAACCAATTGGAAAGAAATGACGTAAAATTGTTATGGTCCATTGCTTTTCATTAAAGTGAATCGGCGAGTTTGCCCTTTGTTCGACTGGTACTTCCAACAAAAAGTGTTGTTTGCAACGCGAAAATGGAAGATTGTAAGTACCTGGTAGAATAGGAGCAGAAGTTTATTAGGCATCTGACTATGTCCATGTGTTAGTCGTCGTAGGCCCTGGATATGACTGTATTTCATGAAACATTTGCAGAATAACCTATTATGGAGAGTTTACGGTAGTCTAGAGATCGTTGTATTACTGGAAAGGTATCGCCTATTTTGTTGACATTTGCTGGTAGCGGTAGCCGTTGAAGGTAACTGTTTAATGTGGTTCAACTGAGTAGGCTAGGTAGTGGGTACCTGTATGTGGTATGACCTGATGGAGTGGCTCCCCAGAAAAAACGCATAAATCAATTCAAAAAAAGTATAGGCCTAGGGTTTTCTGTTCCAAGAAGTTGTATGCATTTAATGCAATATTTTTAGTAGAGCTAGGTTATCGGTAGTTACGCTGTAAACCGTAGCCATAGACTATGAACCGATAGCCTTGTCTTGCATCTGCTGAAGTTTCAGTGGTTGTAGGTCTAGCCTAATTTTATCATTTACATGTGTATAGGCTATCTGTTACTCTGTGTATCTTGTAATGGGTTTACGTTTTGTGTTTGAGTGTTTTGTTTCCTTCTTGTAACAGTGATAGTTTGTTGAATTGATTTTTGCCATATGTTTTGAGAGGTGGCCAGGCTGGATTAAGACACTGGGGAACCAAGGGCTATTTTTTTCAGGGGGCTCTGCAGGGTTGGCAGGACAGATGAGCAGATGTTTCTTGAAATGTTTTTTATAGTAAATAATTGATTGCCTTTGAGATCAAAGTGATCATCATCATCCGAATCTTCATCAAAAGATCATAACAAGGGCACATTGGCAGAAAACTTTAGGGAGAGGTCAATTTCAGTTAGCAGATTAGGGGTCTGGGGAAGTGCTGTGTGTTAGCTAACCGTACCCCAGTAGGGTTAAAGGCTTTGGATTTTTCAACGTTTTTCTGGGTTAATAGTATCACATGGGTGTATGTAAAATCAGCAGGTACCGCTAGGTACCATTTTACAAGCAGTACCAAGTGGTACCTGCTGATTTTACATGCAGTACCAAGCTGTACCTAGCGGTACCAAGCTGGTACCTAGTGGTACCAAGCGCTACTTGCTGATTTTACATTCACCGGTATCACATTTGTTAATGTTAGCTCGGCAATTAAGGTGAAAAATGGTTAAAAAATACAGAATTTTGCTATAATAGTACCATCATGATGCCTTCTGCCACTATAACACTATGACTGGTGAGTTTCATGTGAAAAACAAGACTTTTTGAGTTTTTGCATAATTTGTTGGAGCTTATATGAAAATCCAGAGGTTGGGCCTTGGCGTCATTGCTCCCTATCCTCCTCCCCCCCCGTATTTTTGGATTGAGTTTAAAATTTGACTGTGCTCAAAATTTTTTGATAAATTTGAGTTTTGAAAATTTTAATTAAGACAATAAACTGTGGATTTTCGAAGCAACAAATTTGAAGTTCTAAACCATTTTGAATTTTTTCAACCAAGAACAGGAGATAGCAAGTGCCAGTCATTTTTCCTTCAGTTGCCATGCATTTTGCATTGGCGTGCAATGTCTTCAACAAAAAGTGCAAAACCTTAGGCAGTTAACACATTATGACTGAAGTGAGTATAGTTCAGTGATTGAACCTATAGACCATAATGGTATTTGGAACTTGTGGAACAGTATTAAAACAAATGGGAATACTTCGAACAGTTGCAATGCTTAAAACAATTATAACACTTGCAACACTCAGAACACTTACATTACTCAAAACCAGTGTTCCCTCTAAGGTGCAAAAATTGAGAAAGTTTTAGGTGAATTTTGCAAAGGACTAAAATTAAGATTGGGCAAATCATGTTGAATCTGATGCGAACTGTTAGAAATTTTTGTCCAAAGCAATGCTTTATTGTTTTAGAAACCAGTTTTCATTGCAAAATTTTGAGCAAAAGTTGTCTAAAGGGGTAAAAATTGTTGGGCAAAATTTTACAAAAATTTCCATTCAGGCAATTTCGCAGCTGTCAATATCTTAGAAGGAACACTGCTCAAAACACTCACAAACCTTGCCACACTTTCAAAACTTACATATAACACAACACTCACTAGTCACTACACTATCACAACACTTTCAACTCTTAGATTACTTGCAGTGTGGTCGAATGGTTAACAGGGTCATTTTTACAATGGCCACAATTGTGATTGTAACGTTACTGATTCAACTCTCATCCTCGTCACATTGTCTCATTCTTGGATAAGATGCTTTACGACACTTATCTCTGTTTGGTGGAATCTGGCAAGCAGCAATAAATTCTCAAGAAGACATCAAAAATTTCAGCAGAAAATAAAAATATCGAAAACTGGTAAACGAGTATGGATTCATCCAATATGTAGCGCCACTGTCGCTTGCTCATAAGAGAAGGATTAAAATGGAACCAATCAATCACTCATAACTATTTAAAATGCTTACAAAACTTAGGAATGTGTGAACCAAATGTGCAAACGTTAAGATTGTTTTTGTTTTTCTATAAAACATGGTCAATTTCGTGACATTTTTTTCCAACATTAGGGGTAAAAGAGGTTCTCCGAATGTGTAAACTGTGTTACATAAATTAAGGCCCTATGTTAATGGGTTTCCATTGAGTTTTTGCGAGTTTATTGTTTGTCTAGTATACGTCTTTTTATGTTGTGGTAGTTATATCCCCAAAGCCCCCCTCTTCTTTATTCCAGCCATGGAGGTGGCAGCAGATTTGGATGACCACGTCATGGTCTTTTTGCTGACCCTTGCCAAGTGACAGTGTATATCTTGCATGAACTGCCAACTGCAAAGTAACCTGTGAAAGTGCAGTGTTTGTGGATTATATGATCACGTAGAAAATAAACTTACTTTTGACTTGATTAATGTTTACCAGTATCTTATATATCTAATGTGTACAGTGCACTTGAAATGTGCTGTCGCTAGGATAATGATACTAGTAACTAAGGAAGGTTGTTTGCAGCGTTTATAGCCTAGTGCATATACCAGCTCTGTATTAGTAGTCAACAACACGGCTGATCATAGTCATCCACTTATTTTTTTATTTAGCTCTGTTATAGACTATATGCTGTTTAGTGTGACAATTAAAAAGTATATATACAATAATTCGGTATGTCTCTTGAATCTTGTGACCATCAAACTGTAGACGACATTGCTGGAGCAATTCTTCGGAGGGTTCATCAAATTTTGGTGAACTCTTCACTACCTAGCCCCAGTAATGTCAGCATTTCTTCAGTTCCATGCACTACTGCCAGTAGATCTGCAGCTGCACCAACCTTAGCTGCGGTAAGTATTATTATATTGTACCATGTGTGATGCAACAGTAGAAATACATGGTGGCCCCCTCCCCCTTGGAAAAAGCATAATACTGAAAAGTATTACAGGAGAAAAGTCTCAAAAACAGTTTAAGCAAAGCCTAACATTTTTTTTCATTCAATAAAGCCCATTTTTATTTTGTACTTGGTTTACCTGTTCAACAAAATCTTGCAGTTGAATCTCATGTAATTGATGAAAATTATTTCACTTCTGGTGTTGTGACAATTTTGACAAAATATTAGTTGTACTGGATTGGCTTGATTATCGTTATTTTAATACAGTGAATATCAAAAGTCACTCACGTGAATGGAAGGTTTCCAGAAAGTCATTGGAAGGTCTCTCGAATCTTATTTCAAAAATATCATGTCTGATGTGTGATGTAACGTTAAAAATTAAAAACATTCCATTTAAAACATTTCCATACATGGTGATATATGGTGAGCAATGTTGCTAGAAGAAATTAGACAATTATTGCAGATTGAACAAGAAAGGAGTCCTCTTCGTTGCCTGTAGTTCAAAAATTGTGATGGGCTTTTCAGATTTTAAAATTTCAATCTTTAAAGATTTAGATCCAAAATTTGGTTTTATTTCAGATAATTGGAACTGAGCTTCAAAGCAAATTGATGGTCATTTCTGACTAGAAATAATATTTTTGTAACAGTATACCAGTACTTAGCATTATCATTTACTAGGACTACAAACGTTTTGGTGTGTACTCAAACCATTATCAATCTAAAAAAAATTATACTTGGAGTTGCATAGTAATATCAAAATTTTGTAAAAAATGATGCTGGTACAATACTAAGAAAACAATTATGAAGTAAAAATTTATGCAATATGATGGCATAAGCTGTTTTTGGTTGGGGAAGCTACTGGAAAGCTTGCCCTTGATCAACTGAAATTAAAATTAATGTGTATGGTAGTTGGTCCTGGGCAGGCTGTCTGCATAGATTCGCTATCGAAAACAACTTATGTCATCATCATGTGTAAGTATTGACTTAATGATTGTTTTCTTAGTATTGTACCAGCTTCATATTCAGAGAATTTTTTTTTATGGTTACTCTCATTGTATTGCATCGTAATGGTTTGAGCACAAACCAAAACGTCTCTAGTCTTAATTAATAGTAATTCTAAGTCTTATTCTGGTCAAATTGTTGAATAAGTCCACCTACCATCTCCTAAATTTCTTGACTGTCTTTAGCTGAAATAGTAAAGCTATTATTGGTATGCCTGAAAGCATTTTAGAATTGACTGATCTTTCGCTTATTACTATTAAAATCATCAGAGTGATCAGAGCATAATGTTGCGCACATACAACGTAAACAGAAATGAATAAAAGAGTATTGATTTGCACAATCATCTTTTAATCAAACAACTTTTTCTTAACTTTCTTTGGCATTATAAACCGTAGAACAGCTTATTGCAAAGCTACAAGCCTTTTTCTGCTTTGTTGATATTGTTTGCTAACAGAATTATTCACCGGTAGTGACAAGCTTGCAGTTGGTACGATAATCCAAAATTATAGATCCAGGCCTCCTGCAAGAATGCAATACTGGTACTAGCATTTTTTTTAAACAAGATTTGAAGTTGGTTTTTGTTCTTTAATCCAACTATGGGATCTCCATAACAGATAGACTGCTTGACCCCGATGAAAATTAGGACATCTTTTTAATAATACAAAAGACCACTTAAGCCCAGGAAAGTAGACTGCTTGACCCCAATGAATAAATAGGACACCTTTTTAATGATGCAAAAGACCTTTTTGCCCAGAAATTAAACCAGAAGCTGTTGCAATCTTTCTGTTGCTAGATCGATGCTTTAACCACTGTGTCATATTTTTAGCATGTAGAATTAAATCTAGAACTGATCAGCTGACTGACAAAACAAGACTATGCAAAGCATTTGTCTACACAGCAATGCACTCATGATTGAATCTGAAAAAAAGTCATTCCAAAGTCTTTGTCAGCAGCATGGCCGAGCAGAATTGCGTGCTGATTATTATGCAAGCAATACTGCAACCCGAGTTTGATTATGGCTGCAGGTCGCCTGCTTTGCGGCATACGTGGGTGTCTGGTGACTTGAAGAGCGTGAGCTCACTACCCAGTCACCCTCATTTCTTTGTTGTTATTTAAGTTCGTTGTGTTGAAAATCCTTAATATATTTATTTATTGAAAACTTGTATTTATAATCATATCACAGGAGGTGTTTTATTTGAAGTGCAAAAATTAAGAAATTGGATAAAGATTTTTTCACAAACTGTCCAAACTGACACTGTTAAAGTTAAAGAAATCATATTGAATCAGATGCCAATGTGTATTAGAATTTGACCAGTGTAATGACATAGTAGCTAAGAGCGCCTGTCTTGCAGTTGGTTGACCTGGGTTAGATTCTCTTAAAGAGTCATTTTAAGGATGGTTTGGAAACCGGATCACTATTTGGTGTCTGGCAATATTTGGAGCATTTTGATCTACCTGTCTGGTATCCAGCTGGATCATACTTGCAATCTGGCTGCATACCAGAAATTAATAAAAGCCCAATATGGTAGAAAATGGTCCAGAAACTTTTAAATTCTTAGCAGTAAAATTGCATATTAGAATGCAAATTCGCTACCATCACATCATAAGAGTCTGTAAGTTGCAAAATTATTGGCTTGCTACGTCAATTTGATGTATAAACAAGGCGATATTTGACTTTTCCAGTTGGATATTTGGTGATCCAGCGCCTAAACTGGATATCCAGTAACCGACTGGATAACTTGGATCAAGTTTTTTCAAGGAATATTGGGATCCGGGTAAATGGCAAATTTTTGCTCCGGCACTTTCCTAAAGTCATGCAATAAAATTGTAGCACAGTATTCAGTATCAGGGCTGGCAATTAAAAAACCCACCCAAAAAAAAAACAAAAAAAAACACTTATTGGTGGGTTTTATTGGGTTTTTTAAATACATAGCTTTTGCATGTAGCAAACTAGTCAGAACCGGAAATATTCATTCATTATGTATGAGAAATTTATTAAATACAACTGTAGTGTATAGTATACTACACTAGTGTATAGTGCATATTGCTCAATGCTCCAGACTAACAGACAACATGCACCGAGTACGAGTGATCTGAAGTTTTCATTTTTTAGTCCTGAGTGTACCTGCAGTTGGAAGTGCTTCTGCATATGATAAATGCACTTAAACATTATTATATGATTAAATTATATTAATATAGCTTAAGTAGTTATATTAATAATAAAACCCAAAAAACCCAGGTTGGTTGGTTTTAAAAAAAAACGGGTTTTTTCCAGCCCTGTTCAGTATACACAGCTTTTCTGCTTGGTGCTCAGTACAAAGAGATAATGTGGAGCCTCCCCTTCACGTGGTTAACATGTGGTAGATGGCAGCAACTCAAAGACTGCATGTTTATTATGGTCCTTTTGCTGTCTCCTGGTTGAGCAACTTGTGAAATTAATAAATGTAAAGTTGTATAAATTTTTGTCCAAAATTGTGCCTTATTGTTTTGACAGGCATTTTACAAACATATCTATGAACAATTTTTATTTCATGACGGTGTAAACATTTTTGGACAAATTTTTAATGTAATTTTCATTTGGGCAACTTCACAGTTCACACTCATCAAAATGTTGTAGAAAATACTGTTCACAGCAGCTACTGAAACCCTTGAAAAAATTTGAGCAGTTGGCTATCGCACTTCACTGCTTAGAGAGATTATGTTAGCGGTTACTTTTGTGTGTTAGACACTAGCCAGGTAGCAGCTTGACTTTAAAGCCCAAAGATCACTTCAATGTCTCCTGGCAAAGGCAATTTGATTAGTAGGATATATAACTAAAAAGTTCTGTCATCATTTTGTAGACTTCTGCCACACTTGCAAGTGCAGAATTGAAACGGATTATGCAAGATGCTGAAGACATGGACGATTTTCAAGTGGTAAGTTAGCTAGACTCAGCAATAACATGCTTCAGAATACTAGAGATAAACTTATCAACCATAATATCAAGGCTATTTTATCAAATCAAGACAACTGCCATTCTTTCAGATTCAAATTTCTCTTTGTCATTCATTCAAAAAAAAAAAGAGAAACTTTTATGTGAAATAAGAAGACATAAAGTCACTGTAAAAACTTGTTCGAAACTTTTATGTTTTAGAACTCATTTCAATGCTCTACTTCTGCTGCACCATCATCTGTTGACCGGCGGTCATTGGCATACGGTGTAACTGGAAGACCTCAACGAAAGAAAAAGGCCAAGTGTTCTTCTAGAACTATTATTTGCCTTCCACTTCAGTGGACAGGATTATCGCAAGCAGATGCTATTGAGCTTGAAGAAAAACTTAAAGGTATGCACATCAAAATTCCGCGGGGAAAATCTCGCCAAAAGCTGAGTGAGCTTGGGCCTGTAGCCCGAATTGCGATTCAACACAGTTGGAATGAACAACAAACAACAAATGAAGTGAGCGATTTATTTCAAGAATCTTTTGGTGCTGGATTTTCTTTTATGTATCTTTCGATGCTTTATGGAGCAAAGGCATTAATTAAGCCTAAGGTTTCCAAAAATTTTTCATGGCATGGGCAAGCCGTCTTAAGCTTAAATCGAAGTACGATTTACATTCTTAGCAGCATTGCCCATAAGGATACAACGATCATGGATTTTGAAGGTACCTCAAAGGTGTGTTTATCTTGAAGTATCATAGAAATTTAATTGTAATGTAACTAATAGTCAAAATGTTACTGTAAGACATAATGCACCTGACACTCTTTTACGTGGTGTTTGATAGCAAAACGAACATTTGGCTCTGATGTGCTGCTTAATTGCATTGTACCTAAATAGCTCTGAGTTCCCCATAGAAATAGTATTGCATGAAAATCAAATTTACTCTATTTTTCTTGTATTTGTATACGTGAAAATTACCACCATTAGGCCACATTAACGTGATGTTTGCCGGGTTCTTGACTAGAGTGCGAAACTTGTTACCGACTTGATGCTGTGTATGTGCATGACACGTCATGGTGGGAAGAGGGCAAGAGGCAGTGGTAACGCGTTGATTCAGCAGTCATTTGGTTGTTGTTCTATGCTGATACTTTGCTTTCGTGGTTGTTGTGTCCTCAGGAAAGACTCTTTACTCGATTTTTCCAGAGCAGACGTGTTGCTAGCTGTTTCGAGCATTACAATGCAAGTTGCGTGTTTGAAACATGCTCGTTCTCTTTTGATATCCGCCAAGTAGGTCATTTACTTTGTGTAAAACCAGCATCGTTTAACCTCCTTTGAAGGGAAAAAATTGAATAAACAGATACATACTGTATATACCCAGACACAGATATTTGGTAAAAAATTGAAAACCAGATATCCAGTCAGGTGCCGGTTATAAGTTTTAGGTACTGAATAATTGGATATCTAGCCAGAAAACTTGTCAAAATATTATCTTATTAAAAAATTAAATTGATCTTACAAGCCGAAATTTGCGTTTTGTAGACTCAAAAGGGATTTATTTTATTGAAAAAAATATAATTATCACATGACAATTGTAAATTTGCGTTTTCAAATGTAATTTTAGTGCTTTAATTTCAATTGTTGGGGATCATTTTTTATAATATTGGGGTTTTATTATTGGTATCCAGTATTTGACTACATACTGGACAGATCCAAAAGCGCTGGATATTGCCGGATACTGGATTGTGATTTGGTATCCGGCAGATCCCTAGTGGAAACCATTGTTGATGGACTGGGAGAGGAAGAGGACTTGTTTCAGAGTTAAACGTCTCAGATCTAAAACCAGCTTGGAGTGAGAGCGGATGTACGAGGATTCAGATAAGTGAGGCTAGCAAAGACCATGCATTCTATAAGCTTAGAGACACAGGAGGTGAGAGAGATTGGTCTGAAAAAAGAAGCGGAGTCTGTTGGTTTGTGAATAGAGATCAGTGAGTCGAGATTTTCCGAATGGAGGGGAAATATTGGGAGGTCCAAGAAAGTTTGAAGATATAGAGAGAAGAAAGTCCGAAGCAGCTTGGGAGAGAAGTTTGAGGAGTCACTATGCAATCCAATTAGGGACCATGGTGGCTGATGGCCTGGAAGAGTTTGGCATCGTCGCAAGGGGGAATTTCAAACTGTCATATTTTGAAAGCATGATAGATATTGAATTATAATTTTTACTGTACCCATCAAGTATGGCGCAACCACTTCGACAAATTTTGAGCAAATTTGGGAAGGGTTCAGTAGGCTTGGCATGGAAAGATTCTTACGCGAAAACGCATTAATCTGGATTTGTCACTTAATATAAGGACATTGTCAAGTGTTTCAATCTGAAGGTAATTCAATTATTATGTACATATAAATGGGCCTTTACATTGGCTCAAGCTGTCAACAAGATTTTTTCCCCAATACTTTTGTCATGTTTAGAAGCAATGTGGTAATGTTCATCAACTCATCCTTAGTGATTTTAAAACTGAAAACATTATTTTTAGACTGATGATGCTGATGATTTACCGTCCTTACATTCAAAATCGTCTAACAGGCCGAGTTCTTCAAGTCATCTCAATAAATCAGATAAGTCTGTTCTCGAAATAAACAGGCCACGCACGACCACTTTGACGTCGACCGATCCTTTCGTCAATGACGAAAATTCAGAAGACTTGCTGCCCTTCGTGGCTTCTCATTCTTTTAGCAATGTCTGTCCAAGTCGCCCGTCCGAAAATGCCACTGCTGAAATACATTGTCCGGTTTGTAACATGAAATTTTCCGCTGACGAAATTGAGGAACATGCTAATGCATGTTTGGAAGCACAGGAAAAAAATTCTTTTACTTGTTACGCGCAGTTTTCCAAAGAAACAGCAGTTGAAGTAATTGTTGATGATGAAGAAAATGATTTAGTACCAGGCTGCCTAAAACAAGATGAGCTTATTTGCAAAGTCAAAGGTGTGCTAGCAGGAGTGATCCAAAGTGACGAAATTGTTATCATCAACGTCAGGCGAAGCTTTTGCTTTAGCGATTTTTACGATTTTTTTCAAAAAAAATGAAACAAAAAAGCGATTCACTATCAATACCAAATTAGGTTCATTGGTGAAGCTGGCATAGACACTGGGGGCTTGACTAGAGACTTTTATTCAAGTAAGTTGGATGTTATGTTTTGTACCAGTTGAAGACTACAATTCTATTAGATGTTACTTATTTTTTCCAATGTTTCACTGTTACAGTTTTCTGACATCTGCACCATGGCATACCGGTAGGCTGGCAAGGGTAAATGTTTTCCGCTAATGTTTTATTGAACAACGTTCCTCATTACTTTGCATTTACACATTTTTTTTTAAACGATAATGCTGATTGCTGCGCATGTGATAAATGAGTGATGATGTAAATGCAGAAACACAGTCCTGAAGCATTTGCACGCATGCCAGAGTGTCCTGCTGTTCGAAACTGGGCACAAGCAGTCATACAAACATTCTTACGTGAGGCGATCGCTGCTTCTCAAATTATGAATACGATTAGAAAGCAATAAACCAGATCAGCCTGAGAATGTGCCATCAGAAATCTGCCATGTATGGGGTTCGAATCTATACCCGCACCAACCGGTGAACTGAACTCGGTTTTAGAGGTCATGGCAGCTCCTAACCGAGGACAGCGTTAAACCACTCCGCCAGCGTGACACAGTTTTGATATGAGCATATTAGTATACCTGTCCACCGGCTAGCAGCTGCCGCAAACTTTGAAACCGAGTTCCAGTCACTGGTTGGTATGGGCGTGGTTTCGAATCCAATACGTGGTCGATTTTTGCGAGCACAACCTGAGGCTGATCTGATTTATTTCTTTGTATAGTGATTTCATTTACGCTAAATGAGCAGTTGAGCATATGATAATTTTCTTCTAATCTTATATTGTAATGAATGAATGGTGGTGGATTTTTAATAGAGATCCCAACAAAATTGTACTGCCCACTTTCCACCTGCAATGTTGCACTGCCCGCTCCACCTGGAAATACCGTTTTCGAGATATTACAGAACTCAGAGTTAAAGATTTTCCCCTTAAGTCACTTTTGCCAAAGTACCAGTGCTGTGATAAAAGTAATCTTTTAATTAAATTACTCAAATATGATACTTAGAAGCTCTTAATTGGTAGCAATGACCTAATTATCTTATTCTTGCATTAGCGCTACCATCAAAACTCTTTTGAAAGAAGGTAAATGACTAACATTCTGAAAGTTTGTTTTTTTAAGTGTAAATAAGTAACGCACCCACTGTTTTTTGACCATTTCTTAACAACTTTCTTTGCTGTTTCAGGTGTCCTAAAAGAAGTAAGGTAAAAATTTTTTGAAGAATGGTGTGATGGCTGCATTCCATCTATTGGTTTTCAAAGTGTAGCAGATGGAACCGCTAAAGAAGTAAGGCAAAAATTTTTTGAAGAATGGTGTGATGGCTGCATTCCATCTATTGGTTTTCAAAGTGTAGCAGATGGAACCGCTAAAACCATAGGCCATTTGTTTGCTGCCAGTATATGCAACGGCGGCCTGGTCCAGGTTTTCTTTCGCCATGGTTTATTGGTATTTTGGCTGATGGAGTGGGTTGCAATGTAAGATAATAATTTATGGGCCTAGAAATGCTAATACTGTTTCATTGTAAAGTGTGGAAATACATGAATAAATCAATTGAGAATTTTCAACTCAACGCACTTAATTAGAACGGAGAAATGAGGGTGACTGGGAGGTGAGCTCGCTTTCTTTGAGTCTCCACACTCTCCAGCCACCCGCGTATGCGTCAAAGCACGTGGGCCTGCAGCCGTAATCGAACTCAGATCACAGCTTTGCTTACACAAAAATCTGCGAGCACTTCCGCTCGGCCATGCTGCTGACTGAACGCAAAGTTGTGATACTTACGCAGAGATGTCGGCAGCGGTCACTCTTTTCCGCTTTCAACCATTGATTTTCTGAAATGCTTGCGTGTTCGCTTCCAGTTGCTTTTGTACTAATGCTTCCGCTTCCTCCGAAATGAAATCACTTCCACTTCCACATGTTTGTCGGCCTTCACTTCTTTCGCGTTTGCCTCCGTTTCCTTCAATTCTAATTACTTCCGAGTTCCCTTTCGTTTGCAGTTGTTTTTGCAACAATGCTTCCGCTTCCTTTAATATGAAACCGCTTCCAACTTTCGTTTCCACTTCCGTGGTACTTTATGCATGTATGTGCAGTATGTATCGTTAACATTTCTGGTATGTTTCAGCTGAAGGAGGCTAAAACTGATGATGAAATCAGGAGTGTTACTTCATCAGACACGAGGCTTAAATATGTTGGAAGTTGTTGGGTATAGGGGAAACCCTCGACAAATCGGAAAAGGAGACCAACAAAAAATACTCCAGTTAGTCAATGAATCTTTTCTTGATATCTTTCTCTCAACTTTCAGACGTTTGCAAAACGCATGTGCGGCAGTAACTTGATATTTAAACAACAACTGTGCGGTCGATCTTATCTGCACAAGAACTTGGTACCACACCAGTACTGGGACACTACTAATTTACGGAACGTTGGAATGAATTCTAATTTATAGGGTTGCAGTGCAGAAAAAGCCGTGAAGCTTTCTACTCGCTTTCCTACAATGCTGTTCGGCGTTTCTTGGGCTGTTTTGCGTACCTTCTGGCTGTTCGGTGCATCTTCGGGCTGTTCGGCGTACTTTCGGACTGTTCGGCGTATCTTTGGGCTGTTCGGTGTAACTTTAGGCGGGCAGGGTTACGTTATGCTTCGGGACTCTAGATTACACGATTTCTTCTGCAGCACACCCACTCTGTCGTAAATTATGGTTCATTCCGACGCTCCGTAAATTAGTGTTGTCTCAGTGCTGGACACTGGTAGACTACAGCAATGTACCAAAAACTAATATCCAGTTGAGGTTCAAATCAGAAAAAAATTCTAGCCAGAACCCATAATAGACGTCATTTATGGACTGCCCTTTGTCATTGATTGTAACTTGTAACTACTTTTACTATGCCTATTTGTTCAATCGCAGGTCTTTGTTTCTGCATTCGATACAACACATCACTCCTATTTTGAATGAAATTGCTAGTGGATTGGCCCATCTACCATTTTAATACCGTGTTGAAAGATCAGCTTGATTTGTTCAAGTACGTCTTTTGCCCGTCAGAATTGTTTCGATGGGACTATGAAACGTTTTTGAACAGCCTTGTACCGGATTTCGACGATGATGGATCCAACAGAAAAAACAAAGAAACGATTAACCTACAAAGCGTTTTTAGATTTTTGTTCAAATGTGCTTCCATGATGGTAAGTACTGTAAGACTGCTTTGCAGTCAACTGCAGTCAGCTTCTATTGTTTTTTTTGGGGAGGGGGGGCGTAGAAGTATGGACTCTACATCTACAAGGTAGTCTATTTCATGTGTTATTACTAATCATGGAGGAGGTTATCAAACATGCGAGCTTGTCCACAATGTTTGGGTGCCTGAATGAAAATGAAGCTTTTGAAAGTCTATTACAGTACTCTTGACCAAGTCGGTGCGAATGCGGCTTTGCCCGATTCTTTTTTTTTTTTGCTAGAAACTGGAACATTCCTTAAATGGAACAGCATCCATGGTGCCTCATCTATATCTACTAGAATCCCAGTGACTATAGTTGCACTGATCAAGTTATATGCCTGCCTAGAAAAGTCGATGGGGGTTAACCAAAGTAAGGCAAAATGAAGCTGGTTACTTGTGGGTTTACCTAATATAGATTAGGCATTGATAATACTGTAACTGGCATACGAGCTTGAAAACATTTCATCAGAAATCCTAACTGCACCCACAACCGTCTTTTGCGTCGCCTTTGCTTACTTTTTTTTTTTGGAACAAATTTGATAGATTTAAAATGATTACTTATATTTTGGGAGGAGGTGGGGGGGAACCTGAAAAATATACGCTATGTATATTATTCTGAAAGCCAAATTTAATTTTATACTATTCCTTCAACTGACATCAAAAAAATTTTATTTTTGACGATACTTTATTTTGCAGAAAATTCAAGGCTTTCAGCTGAAGAGGTTTTGAAATACCTTACTGGATCCGGTACAGGTCCACCAATGGGATTACCCGACCAACCTATCAAGATTGAATTTGCTCACTTGTGCAAGAATAGCTGCAAGTGCTTGCCAAAAGTGAGCACTTGCGCTATGACAGTTACACTTCCTGTGCACATATCTTCTTTGGAAGGAATGATAGAAGCGTTTTCATTATCCTTAACATGCGAAGTGGGATTTGGTTGCGTGTAATCTACTAGTCTTCCATTGCTTGTGTAGCATATGACCAATATTATCGGACGATTTTATTTGGAGGGGCTAGTATTTTGTGGCTTCTGCTTTTGTGCATATAGAGAACAATTTTGTTGAAGTTCACTCTGAAATTACGGATTGTATTCTTGCAATACTTCACACGTTTGCCTAATTTCTGTTCTGAATACCTTTCCTGATTGAATACGGAAGTTAGAGCTTGAATGGATTCTGCCCATTTTGGAATCTCACATACTAGTTACACATAAACTAAGCTGTAGCATTAATTATAATTGATTTATTGTCCTAATTGCTATCAACACGGGCTAAATAAAAACTGCGATTTTTGTCGGCCCACGAACCCACGTCTGAAATAATATGCGGAATTGTAACGTAAAGTATGATAGTAATCGTCAACAAATAGCGTTATGATACGGTACCCGAAATCGCAATTACCAAACGACGTTCAATTTCATTAGGCTATAGTCTAGTGCATACATTCCGTCCGTTTGAGTCAGGTTTTTTTGATAACCGCACTGTTGGAACACCAAAGATCTGTTTAAAGATAGTTTTCTTGCCAGCACCTTTATTTTCCCTTAACACGTTTGTGCTGTTATTCCATAAGAACAAGGCAAGTCGGTGAATGTCGTGTTAAGGGTGTTGTATTGATGTAGGCTATAGTTGGTGATAGCCCAAAACGACTTGTGCTAAAATGCTTTACAAAACTACTAAAATGTTTAATATAGGCCTACTAATGACAATAGTAACAATGCAGCCATCAAACTAGCTTATCCCGTCGCCATCAGCAAGGAGGGATGTTTCTCCTAAAGCACAGCAGATCTTTCCCGCAAGCAGTTTTTGCTACTAGTCATAGTTTTTTAATTTTGAAAATTTCTTATTTTCAGAGGCCTCTTTTGCTTAATCATGCGATTTAATATCTGCAAAGGTGAATTTACACAGTATCCGTTTTTCGTACGTTTTCGTCCGTTTTTTTACGTTTTTGCTTCTCCTTGACAAAGTATGCGCTTTTTCATCCGCATTTCTATGTGTCCATTTCCGCACCAACCAGACAGGCACAAAAGTTTTCCGAAAAAATTTTTTTGTAAAGAGGTACAGCTCTATTTCGAAATATCGCTCTTATCGTTCGTACACAAAATTTTTGAACAAAATTTTTATCTATATATAACAGTCTACTTAGTGCGTATATGGACTTATGAAAATGCGGATGAAAAAGCGCATACTTTGTCAAGAAGCAAAAACGTAAAAAAACGGACAAAAACGTACGAAAAACGGATACTGTGTAAATTCACCTTAATAACGTTGCAAACTACGTTGTAATCACTGGAACTTAAACTTACATTATTAAGGGCTGTTTCCAATGATAATTGACCTCGCATATCCTTTGTTTATTTTATTAGAGTGCAGATTTCGGTTCTGGGGTGGCTGAAACTCAAAGAGCGCATGCCAAACTCTGCCAGAAGCCATCCTCCGAATATCCTCCGTTTTAATTTTGCCTATTAGTTGAAAATCTTTAGCTACACGCATTTAATTTTTCAGTTTCACTTATAAACTAAAAATTGAAATGCGTATAGCAAAAGATTTTCAACTTCACAAACATATTAGAACAGAGAGATGATCGGAAGACTGTTTTAGCCAAGAGTTGGGCTTTGCGCTCTTCGAATTCCAGCCCCCCCTGAACGCGGCCACCAATTAAAACAAAATCAAGGATAAACCTGGTGAATTATTACTGCAAACAGCCTTTTTAGGACATAATTGAAATCTCTCGTGGCAAAGGATTTACTCTCAGTTAAAAACAGCAGAGCCTAAACGTTAAAGATTATTGGAATTTAAACGTTTTGATAAGTTCGTTGTATTTAAGTATCATACAACATTATCAGTAGCCTAATTGTATTCTTGCAACATCTAAATTACAATGATTGTTCATATTAAATCTCGGTGTTTTTAATCAAGATCAATATATTTGCCGTCCGTTTTGTTCCAAAGGTTTACTCTCACACTGCCTTATTTAAATATCGTAATTAGCGGTTTCTTTGAACACTATACTCTGTCAAACAGTTTAATTTGTATCTGATATTTGCAAATTTTCGTTTTTTACATATTGTACATTACCGTATGAAAGTTAAGCTGCGTTTACCTACGGGCAAAAATTCGCAAGCGAATTTTTTTTTAGCATTCATACGAAATAATGTTAACAATGCTAAAAAAAATTCGCTTCCGAATTTTCGCCTGTGGGTAAACGCAGCATAAAGTGCATACAAGCAGTGCTTTTTTTCTTCACTCACTTTTCCGTGAGGGTTGTGGGAGTAGCAGCTCAAGATTTACAAGCAGTGCGTGCTATATATTGTTCATATATTGTTCATACAGTGCGTATGAACTTGGCAAAGGGTTGTGGGAGTAGCAGCTCAAGATTTACAAGCTGTGCGTGCTATATATTGTTCATACATTGTTCATACAGTTCATACAGTGCGTGCTATATATTGTTCATATATTGTGCTATATATTGTTCATATATTGTGCTATATATTGTTCATACGTCAAGCTTTCTAGAAGCGCATTCTTCAGGGTTAACTCGATGCAAGCTCTCTCTCAAACGTTTTCGTTGCATAAAAATTTTCTTCGCGCGTAAATGACCGTTTAACATAATTTCTCCAGCGGACGGATGGTTTTCGACTAGTTCTTCGACGATTTTATCCAATTCCATATCAGATAAAGACCTGTGCCCAATCAATATAAAAACTTTTTACCAAACTTGTCAACCGCTAACGGCGTATCATTACCGCAAAGTAGAAGCGTTACTGCAGTGCAGCGGCATCTCAGGACAGCTAAATCGTGTGAACATGGCCAGCCAATGGCAACCATTGCAAAATTGCATCGAGGTGAGCACTAGGATAGCGCAGGGGCAAAATGTCAGACTATGGAGCTAAAGGTCTAGAGTTCTATGCCCTCTACTGCTGCCTACGCCACTTTTTTGCATGTAAATACTCGCTTTATGCAAAAATCGTCCTGCGTTAATTTCAATTTACATTCGTCCTGTTTAAAAACAAAATGCATCGAGATGTACTGTATGACCTTCAGTGGTAGCTCTTCGCTCACTGCATGCTTAGGGTGATGCACGTAAAACGTCGAAATCGTATTTTTGTTTATGGTTTAAGCAAGAAGTTCCCATTTCCAGTCTTGAAATTACCAACTTTTTAAGTGAGATTGAACTGTATCAGCTGCATTCAGTTAAAAAAAGGCTAAGAATTGTTCATATTTCGGACAAAAAAACTAGACCCGGGCCGAACAATGCTGCAGTAGTAGTGGCGTATGGCAATTGTTCATACGTCAAGCTCACGTTTTTGAAGCCAATCTTTCAAACGCCTGGTTGCATTCATACACTGTCTGGCAACTGCCTGATTGTGCAGTTTTGGGACATTCCAGTATCAGATGGTTGACTTTTTGCCGGTTATGATCACTGATGCAATTTGGTGCTACTTGCTGGCCCCATTTATGAGAGGAAGTTGTTATTGCATGTCTAAATACCGTAGTATGTGGTTGAAGCTGACCCATTGTTTTGTTTGTTGTACACACTGCGAAAACAAATAACAAACATGCTTACGAAAATTGTTTTCGCCGAAGTTGATGCCTGCGAATAATATTTATCACTGCAGGTCGTGAAATTTGCAATACATTACAAATTTTTGTAATAGATAAATCGAGATCCAGCAGTGATTGTAAATACGGAATATCCACATCTTTTCTTTTTCTGCCCTAAAAGTTATTATGAAATCATTAAATATAAAACTAATAGAGAGCGAACTACAATATGCCCATATAAATTAAAATAAAAAATGTACATATGCCAAGAAATCACAATTATGTAATATCCAAACAATATTCTGTGGCGATATTTCTGATCAAAAACGACAAAGTTGTTTCGGCCTTAATGGCCTCATCAGGTAAAAGAAAATTAAATCGCATTACTGTCTACAAAAAGCACTAACCATCTAAAATGTAAAATTACCACAAAAAATTACATGAAAAAATTGAACCAGTAAGCCTACAAAACCTCAAAAGCAATTTCAAGCTGTCCAGCAGCCTATCACTTGAAACAGCACTGACAAAGCCGCCAGATTATATCAAGTTAACACATACATCGCTTGTTGATAGTTGGTTAATATACCAAACGTTATTGTTTCAGTACCACTAGGTCTCTAACTGGAGAAAACCGGTATCCAAAACATCCGCATACCCAGGTCAGCCAACTGCAAGATGGACGCTCTTAACTATTATGCTATTACGCTGGTGTAACCAGGGGCGGCGCCAAACCAAAACGAGTGGGGGGGACAGCGCATAAATTTGGGTCTCCAAGTTATAGAATGTGGTTGCAGGGCTGTTTATCAGAGCCCATTTGCTGGAGCAGGGGAATAACTTAGCCTATCCAGCCAAAAATCTCGAAAGAAACAAAATCAATGTCACAGTCAGGATTTTAACTATCAAGACGATCACAGTAAGGGAAAACTTTTGATACTTTTAAGCTAAATAACCGTTTTGGGGGCAGTTTTAACCCAAATATAAGCATGATTGGTACTATACAAGTCTCCAATTTGTAAACAGCAACTACCGAGGGGCGTAAACATGTACTTAAGAGTGGGGGATGATGTCATTGGAATAGTCAAAACTTTGAAGAAACTTTTTCACCATGGGATACAAAAAACAACCTTGGCTCCTGTTATGAACAAACCTTCTCTGCATAGATACAGCCCCTTGCCAAAGTAAGCTACTTTTTAAGGCATCCATATTTAGTTTAGTCTTGGCCAGGGCAGTCACGCCTAGTGAATTTTCACCAGATCTAGAGAATTTTGGTCTGATGTAGTAAATTTTTCAACGACCTAGTGAATTTTTTCCCAATCTAGTGAATTTTTTTGGTAAAAAAACTCCTCAAAAATTGATGCTCTCCAAAAAAAAAGGTCTTTACGTTTTTTTTCTGATACAGTGAATTTTTTCGTAAAAAAATCCCTCAAAAAATGTTGTTCTCAAAAAAAGAAAAAAAAAATGATCTCCACGTTAAAATTTCTCAGAAAATGTTGTTCTCCAAAAAAAAAAAAGAAAAAAGAAAAGTCTTCATGAATAAATTATTGCATCTAGTGAATTTTCTTGGTAAGTCTAGTGAATTTTGGGACGTAGCCTGTGGCAGCAATGGTCTTGGCTTGATATTGTGTCTTAGGCTTAGTGAACCTGTAGGACTTTGCCACGTATCGGCGTAATATGAAAGTACAAGTTGGGACAAGCTAAATACAAGCATTTGTGGTAGCGTGAATGAAAAGCGCTGGACTGGTGACGTCACGCGCCCTTCCCCCTTACCCCCAAAATTTTCTCATCGTTTCTGGGCGATTTACAAAATTGACCTCTATGATGAGTGGGGGGGACTGTTCCCCCTCAGTCCCCCCTGTGGCGCCGCCCCTGGGTGCAACTTTAATACACGTGAGACATCTGATTCAATATGATTTCCATAACTTTAACAGTGTCAGTTTTGACAGTTTGTGTGAAAAACTCTTTCTCCAATTTCTCAATTTTTGCACTTCAAAGAAAACACCTGCTGTAAATTGAATATAAATTAGAAGTTTTCAAGACTTTGGTTGGACTTGTTTCAGATGTAATCATCAGTGCATTGCTGTATAGACAGATGCTTTGTACAGTCTTTTTTGTCAGTCAGCTGATCAGTTTTAAATGAAATTGTACATTTTGAAAATATGACACAGTAGTTAAAGAATCGATCTATTAACAGAAAGGTTGCAACAGCTTCTGGTTTAATTTTTGGGTTAAGTAGTCTTTTGTATGATTAAAAAGGTGTCATATTTTTTCATTGGGATCAAGCAGTCTATCTGTTATGGAGATCCCATAGTTGGATTAAAGAACAAAAACCAACTTCAAATCTTAATAAAATACTGGTACCGGTATCGCATTCTTATGGGCGGTTCACACTAGACGGAAAAGCGGAAAGCGGAGAACGGAAAACGTAATTTCCGCGTCGGACAGCAGCAATATTTGCACGCTGATGTTCACACTAATACAAGCGCAACGTGAAAGGTTGTCATCCATGGTAGCAATTGCCAAAGTCAAAAAAGCTGTTTTGCAACGAGAGATGATATGATAAAAACCACTTTGCCAAGTTAATGACTGTGTGTGTACAAATTTGTGATGAAGTGAGAAAACTTCAAGCTGTCAATTAAGCAAAACTGTTTAGCAGGTGAATGCCAAATAAGTCTACTCTATACACTGTCACAAGTTTGATTGTGCAGCAGTAGCGAAGAGAATGGAGGATTAGACCGTAGGGCGTAGCTATTGGCTTACAGCCAGTTTCAGTGCAGTTGCTTACTTTTGTTTGTTGCCTCGGCCACGAAAAACACCTTGCGGCCAAGAAAAAAACCTGAAAACTTTACCGGTTCTCTTTTGTCCCTTGAATGTTGCAACTTGCACTTGCATTAATGTCAAGTCTTTTTACAGTCTTGCTTCGTAGTAAACTGCATTATGATGTGCTAAATGATCGATTATTATGTGTATTATACAACCAATACATGAGGAGCAGGAATAATACATCATTTGATGTCTATGATACAGGGTAGCAGACCCGGCGCCACGGGGGGCATACCGGGCCGTGCTCCCCCCAAATGACTGCTTGTGCCCCCCAAACGAAAATTGTGCCCCCCCAAGCGAGGACTGTGCCCCGAAGAAATTAACAGGCTTGGGGCTACTGAAGTGCAAATCGAGGCCCAAATTGGTGTTTTTTGTGGACTGACACCGGATATCATGACATTTTTGGGATGAAGACCTTTTTTTCTTTTTTAGAGATCACCCATTTTCGGCCGGAAAATCCCTTGCAAATTTGTAGAAAACCTTTTCTTTTTTTTTGGAGATCACCTGTTTACGGCCGGAAAATCCCTTGCAAATTTGGAGAAGACCTTTATTTTGTTTTTGGAGATCACCGGTAAAAACCGCTCGAATTTCCGATTTCGGCCGGAAAATCCCTTTGAATCTTTGCTCCTCACCTTGTTCATCTGATCCAGACTGGGATAAATTTCTCGTGCCCCCGTGCCCCTCTCGTATTCACACAAAATAAACTTCTCGTGCCCCCCCAAAATTTATTTCTAATCCCCCAGTCACGCTATCCTGGCGCCGGGCCTGCAGGGTAGTGCCATTAATTCTACGTAATGTTGAATTCAAACTCGACTTATCATAATGTCGGGTTTCAATAGCATGTTTGCCGAGCTACCCCCGCAAAAGACAGCGAAATTACAAACAAGTCTTCCCAATCGTCACCTGTCAAGTGCTAACGTTGTAAGTCTTTCCGCTGTCTGTTAATGAACCTCATACAATCATTTAGCCTTTTGATTTGACTTAACAAGGCCCACTTTGATGTGCTTGTTCCCCCCAGTTACACCAGTGAATAGGGAGATGCGGATGAAAGGTTTACTAACAACCGATTCCAGTTAATGCGTCTCAATGACTCCAATACAGGCTATACTTGCTTTAATGTGAAACTATCCAATGGCAGAAATTATCGAAGCGAAGATTGATTTTATTGCAAGTATCGTGAACACAGTTGTTACTATAACATATAAACCTACAGGTAGATCGCTTAAAAGCGGTAATATTTTGCTAACCCACTAGCAATGCTGCTTTAGGATCAAGCACTCAGTGGCGTCGCTAGGGGGTAGGCGGGCGGCCCGCCCCGGGTGTAACCATATTAAGATGTGAAACCATAACTCCACCGACTTGTGGCAAATACCTTTCTTTTTGTTTAGTCCCCATCTTCATTTAGGCCGAAAACCCACTGATTGTTAGGCGAAGACCTTTTTTTTTTGGTCTTCACATACTTTTGGACTGAAAACCCACTCATTTTGCAGCGAAGACCTTTTTCTTTTTTTTTTTTTGGTCTGCACCTATTTTTGGTATAAAAAAAGGTACCACCACGAAATCCCGCCCAGCGTGCCACCATCCTTACCGACGCCTCGGCAAGCACTACTTACATTCGTACATTTCCTGGAATATCATGAAGTACAGCACTTAGGATTCGAGCCCAATAATAATTTGAACAGTGAACAAAATTACCACGTAAGATCATCTCAATGCGAACAAGCTTACCGCCATTAAGAACGACAAAGTTGCTTATGAAAAAAATACCCAAACCAACAAGTAACTATCAAAACAATTTTGGGCAAACATTTAGTTTTTCTAAAGTGCCTTTGAAAGGAAATGGAGACTGATTTTCAATGCTACTTGGACAAAAGGTACAGCACAGTAAAATCATTCGCGTTGATTTAAACATTCTAGTTGTTGCCGTTTCCAAGATATTTGCACTTCTGGTTTTGTATCCTTACAAGTTTAAATGCTTTTCAGTCGTATAAAATCGTAGAAGAGATGAAATAAAACGGCAATCAGCAAGAAAGTTCAAATCAACGCGAGTAAACTTTACTACGCTCTATCTTTTTCCAAAATAGCATCAAAGTTCGGTCTCCACCTCTACTCTAACTTTGGTCCCAGGCTGTATTGAGATGAGATATATAGCAAATAATAAGCAGGGCAAGCAACAAAAAGCAAATTTTGGGATAGAACTTTTTAAAGCATAGAATTAAATATTAGGATGATGGAGTGGAAGCTGGTCTTCCGTCACATTTCCTACAACATATCATGAAACATAACACAAAGTGGTTCGTAGCCGAAGTTTAAATTTTAAAATTTAATTAAAGGTCGTGGAAGAAAATGTCACGATTGAAAAACGTCTTCCATTTTTTTCCATCCAACGCCATACCAATAACATAAAATTCTGTTTTGGCATCGTCTGGGCCAATGATCAATATAATAAAAACTTGCATTTGACATCATTAAAATTGTACTGTACCGACAGCATCAATCAATAAAATTTTGTGTATAAACAGTATAAATACAAGTATACATTTCTTATCAACGGGTAAAACAAATTTTAATTTAACGGAAAAAAAAAGAGTAGTGACCACAGTGGTCAGACTACACGACTACCTGCCGGGCCTTATTAGCAGCAGGCAACATAGGTCATTGTCACTACCAGTTTATTTACAATATATATAACATTATTTTTGTTGTTCTTTGTTTTGGTAACAGCAACAAGAAGTTAGCTCGAATAGCTTTGAGCATTTCTCAACAGCAAGAAAATGTCACTCATCAGTCTTCCTGCCAAGCCGCCAGATAGCTTACGCAACTTTGCGGCTACTACACTGCAGAAAAATTCGACATCGTCGGGGCTTAATTGTTGGTCTACAATTTCGGGAATATGTTGCAGCAACTCCAGTACTTTTTCCTAAAACATATTATTAGAACACCTAAGTGAAGATATCAGAACTAACACTTTTGAAACCTAATATACGTACTGGTTTAGCATGTACCACTCTCCTGAAAATTATGTTACGTGAAATTTTGCACTGAAGTTAAAAATAGTTAAAGAATCTCATAAACTCCGCTCTTAGTTCCCACCAGAAGATGTGACGTCTTTTTTCTCTCAATGGTTGTAAAAGAAATGACTCTTTTCCCAAGTAGACATCGTTTTTTAATAAATATTTATGACGGCCATTTCAAATTTAAGAAAGCTAAAAACTATAATTGCCTACACACCAGTTGAAAAGTTTCTAATCATTATTGAGTTCCTCGTATATATAATCAGGTCTTACTGTTGTAAAACTTTGCTTCACTCGCTTAGTTGATTATTATCGCTTTATCAACCGTTGATTTTTACCAGTTACAAACTTAAACCAACCAAGAGAAATGTGACACATCGTTCTTGAAAATCTTGCTACTAGACTCTTTTTCTAAACTGGTATTGTTGCTTAAAGAACTTTCATTAACACTTGCTGCTCTGACTGCACCCTCGCTTTGCACTGAAAATAAAAAAAAAAACGTAATAGTGAGCTATTGCTATAAAATTAAAGCTATAAAAGTCTATAAAAGCTATTGCTACAAGAAGGTTTGAGATTACACAAAAACATAACATTATGCAAATGTGTGCTCACTGCTCACATTAAAAAGCAGAAGTACTTTTGTTCCACTGTGATATTTTTTTAGGCTGCAAAGGTAATAGCTACAGCTGCTGCATCGTACAATAATGTCAGCATGAAAAGTGGTTTCAAATCACATGATTACAGCTTCCAAAGCCTTCAACTAAACGTTTTAAGCAGCAGCAAACTTGGATTCAACTTTTTTATATCAAACAAAAAGTATGGTGCTTAACTATTAGCTAAGAATAGTTAGAAGATCACACGTCCATGCTTACAAATCATTTGGCTACATTCTACTGATTAGTACGTACAATAAACAAGGTTTTCATCACCATCCTGTTGCGTGAAATCAAGAGATTGAAGTGTATTTACATTGAATTGGTAATTACTAGCAGTGCTAAAAAAATCATCTTGTATTATAATTAAAACGATCAGTGGTCAAGTGGATAAAGCGTCTGCTACTAAAGCTGTAGACTCGGATTCGATTCTCGATTGGGTCAAATCAAATACTACAAAAATTGGCATTGATAACTTTCCTGCTTGACGTTCAGCAATTAAAGGGACAGTGTGACGCCTCTGCCATGTTTGGTAGACAAGTGGGCAGGCAACATCTTGACTCAAAGACCAAAAAGTGCCTTCGCAGTCTCCTGACCAAGGCAAGTTGGTGAATAAAATGTAATTACAATATAATACCGTTCTTATTTATATCATAATTTACACTAGTGCCACTCATCTGTTGAAAATCAGTGACTTACTACATGAGTTTATGCTTATATCAATGTTATATAACCAATATTGGAACTGGAACCAATCTAGACTGGATCACTGGCTTTAGCTCAGTCATAGGTACTGACTGTAGCCTCTGCAGTCAACAGCCAGCTACACAGTACATTTGAATATGACTTTCAATAAAGTACATTTTATTTCGCTTTTGCAATAAGCTTTTCGAATAGAACTCTTCAGTTGCGATCTCTGTCTGGTTTGGTATGTGGTAAGCAGGATGTTGCTTGCTCCCACATACCAAACCAGACAGAGATTGCAACTGAAGAGTTCTATTCGAAAAGCATATTGCAAAAGCAAAATGAAATTGACTTTATTAAAAGTCATATTCAAATTCTGCACCACTTCAAAATTGTTCATCAACACAGAATAGTTTGGTGCCGCATTGCTCTTTGAAATGCATATCGCTTAGCAAAAATCTAGAAGGCATTCACAAAAATTTTATTCATGTAAAATATTTAAAAGAGTATGTTTAGTGCGTAAGTCAAAATTACAAACATTTTGAAAATTTAAAAGCATTTGAAAAGCTAAGTATATGTTTTTTTAAACTACTGGTACCCAGTTTGGTTCTGTTAATGGCTTGTTATGCTGCATCAATAATTTTGTATTGTTGATGTAACAGTATATGCTAGAGATTTAGATACATTAAGATGCTGTACCTTATATAACTCATATAACATAGTCCTGGAGACGATAGTCAACGTTTAGCTGAAGAATTTTTTGAACAAACTTTCATACCTGGGTTGTAACAAATGATCATCTAAAAACTCAAGTAGTAGAAACAATCTTCTTTCTTTTTTTTGGTGCAGCAGAACCACTTGGAAGTTTGAGCGCTTTTTTTCTTTAGCATAGCAATCGTGTAATGTCTTCCATCGTACTGAATATTCCTCAGCTACACATTAAGTACAACAAAATGTAACAAAACTGCTAAACATCTTGTTTGTAACCCATGGTTGCACTAAGCGACAACTGGCTAACATGTAGTCCACTGTCACCCACTGCTATTGCCCATTAATTACCCGATCCTTTGACTAACAGAAAATCTTTATCAAAAATGACTTTAATTCTCCAATAATTAATAAAAGAAGTGTAGAAAGCCTTGCAATCGCTTTGGACAAACACCACAGTAAACCATATGACTACAGGCCACCCAGTAGTGCAATTACTAAATCAGTTACAAAGCTAATGTGCTTTGATCTACATTTTTTGTGAAGAAATCAATGCTCTGCGTATAAACTATTCTTAAGAGACTGTTTGGTTCTGATGATGGCCATTGGACTATTGACATGGGTTTACATGAACATAGCTACTTATTCTGGCATATTACCAAAATGTAAGATTAAAAGTACAGTAGATGGTGTGTGCGTATGGTACAGTACAGTTACATTTTCAGTACAAAAGCTAAAAGCACGGTACCGGCACGTGGTTACATACACATCAAAGAAGTCCATAGTGTATAATATACATACTGCTAATGCTGGTATGGCTACATTTTCGAAGTACTGATGCGTAGTGTGCACTATTTTAATTGCAGGCACGTAGCTAGAAATCTGTAATGTGAGGGGTTGTTTCAGGGGTCTGGGGGGAATAAAGCTCCAGTCATTCTAAACTTATGGATTTTTTTGCAAAAATAGCTAAATTTTAGGCCTATTTTGATAAAAATTAATGCTATTAAAATGTGGCAAAGAAATTAGCAGAGCAAAAACATGATTAAACTGGTTGCATAAACAGGCTCTGTTGGAAGTGGTTAATGGTAAAAGTTTAGTTACGCTCGAGTAAAAAAATCATAAAATCAAATATTTATGTAGTTCAATCAAACTCAAAGGGAGTAATCTTTTTCAGCTAGCGACTACATATATTCTGTGTTCCCCTAACTTTATGGCTAATCGGCGAGTGCCCAAATTTTCTTTAAACAATTGCGCCCAAAGCTCCAAAAAAGACGTTTATGTGCCCTAAATTTCACACCAATCCAGTATTTAAGTATACTAAATGAATATTTCCACAAATTTGTCGAATTTTCTGAAGCTATGTTTACCACCGTGTTTCCCCGATAATAAGACCTACCCGCAAAATAAGACCTAGCGTGATTTTTGAGGATGATTTTAATGTAACCCCTACCCATAAAATAAGCCCTAGTTGAGAGCGGCAGAAAGACGAACGAGTTAAACATTCTTTTTTTATATTTATTCAAACTGCTTTAATGCGGTGTATGCCATCCTTTTCAAAAAATCTTTTTGAATAAATTCTTGAATCTTGAATAAATTGTTGTTAATGAGTTTCTGAATAAAAAACATGTTAATGGCAAGTAAATGTAGATCTTTTTTCGTAATTTCTGTTTATTTAAAATCTCGTAATTTTTACTTTGTAACTTCATTTTTTGATATATCAAAATAATACATCCCCTGAAAATAAGCCCTAGTGCCATATTTTGGAGTAAAAATTAATATAAGCCCTGTCTTATTTTCGGGGAAACACGGTATATTGCCGAAAATTATTTGCCCTGGCTCCAACAAATTGCGGATTCGCTGAAAAAAATCGGCTTAGTGGGAACACTGCATATATTTTATATTATAGCAAAAGATAATTGGGAGGGCTGATGGAATGAGATCAGAGAAAAGTGATTGGCAATTAACTACTAATACTGAATAGCCAGCCCGCCCCCCATTTCTGAGCTTATATTTGTTTTGATGAAACCTATGTTCTGCATTTTTCAACAAGCGATCAAATTTAATTGCGTATTTGGTCATTTTTGCAAAGTTTTCCTGATTTGTGAGGTAATGAGTCTTATTTTTGCAAATTACTTTCCCCCGCAAAAAAAATTTTTTTAATACTTTTATTTTTGAGTTCATTCCAGTACAAAAGTATTTTCCATATTCTGCATCTGTGATTTTTGTCGACGGGCCAATGGAAGGCTTTACCACCCCCAAGCTATGCAGTATGCTACTGGTCAAACACCAGATGATACTGTATGCCAAAAGCTTCCAAATTTCAATTCAATGCAAGTTGCAATAGCTGATAGTGATATTAGACATACCATTGCTTTTTCTTTCATGCTATAATATAACAACAACGCAGTGCATGGTGCTACCCTGCACTGCGCATTAACTCGTTAATAACAAAATTAAGTTTTTTTTACATAACAAGTTAAAAAGCTTTATGAGTTATCTTACTAACAATAACTTTTGTTAATCTACTTTAATGTTTACGTTAATCCAAAGAATTTCTAGGCTACACCATGTGTCCTAATGCCATGGTAATAGAAATAAAAAAATAAAATAAAAAAAAGCTTTCACTCTGTCTATCTTTATTAGAATAGAAATAGTGTACCATAGTAATAGCAATCAGAATGAGTAACAGTATGTGATTTTTATCTCGTATGGAAATGGAATCATTTTATTGGGCATCAGCTGCAGGTTAATATTGAATTTTAAAAAAATTAACTTTTAACTTTAACTTGCATCACTTTTGTTTTTCAGTTTTAACTTAGGCTACTTAAAAAACTGCTTAAAGATTCTTAGTTGGCAGTGTCTATTGCACCGGCCTGGTGTCCAACATCTAATCGCTGCTGCACCAGCAGCGGCGCCACTCTTTTTATTTTGCTGTTCAATTTACTATCTCTCAAGCTGGCATCACTGCCCGAACCCTAACTCTAATCGTAAGGTTTTAGAAAAAAAAAGAATCAAGTAGCGAAGTAGCTCTCTAGCGCTATTTCTGCCAAGTGTGTTTGGTGGGAATCGATACCCTAACCCTCGGGTAAGCAGGCATGCGCACTTGCTACTACATCATCTGCGCTTCGCATTTTATGTGTCAAAGTGCCGTATTTTAACCGAAGCAATGAGAAAAAAGCAATATAACAGGCTGCCGGCGCAGCAGTGATTTGGTGTCTGAAACCGGACCGGTGTTCTAGACACTTCCTTCTTAGTTTTAACAAAGTTAAAATTTCTCATTGACTTGCCCAGCACTAGTGCTACCACATACCAGTACCACCAGTTTATACAACCGCATGCGACAACAACCAACTCTGAACTTACTACCGTAACTCTAAAATACATGCAACTTACCAGTAGGTTGTTTTCCAGTAGCTCATACCAACAAGGATATCTGATATGTAGGCTACCAACGCACTAGGCTGAGTTCACTTAAATTTTGATTTAAATCTGTAATGCAATCACGGTTTGAATTCACCATCACGGCTGCTAGGGTTAAGGCTAGCCTACTGCTGTACTGCACTGAGCACCAGTAATAAACCTGAAAAAATGCAAAACAATGCTTGCAACTGTAGGCCTACCCTATAATTGGGAAATAGCATGCTGGTAGAAGCTATTGCATTTTCAACTGCACCGGTTTCAAACAAATTTTTGCGCTTTACTTAATGCACCATAGACTAACTACCGGTAGACTGGTAGAGGCAAAACTAGGAGAGTTGAACTGTTGAAGAGGGAGCCGGTACCGATAGCCAATTGGTATAAACGCTACTAAACTGCTCTCTAAACCCACTGCAAAGCAGATGCTATGACCACAAGGCTAGGCCCAGAGCATATACCAGTAGGCCACCATAGCTAAGACACTGGTACCACTGTTTGCTGCAGTAGGCTACGGTGCATGCCTTGACCAAAAATGGATTAAGTCTTCAAGCTATAAGCCTAGCCTATACTGTGCCTACATGCCAGTCTGATTAAAGTCTACTTTACAATCAAGAGCCAAAATGTTTTACTATGTAATAAAAACATTCTGTTTGGTTTTGATCAATCTTTCACTGAGCACAGTGCATTGTTGATACTTTGAACACCTGAGTAGCCTAGGCCTATCAACTTTCCGCCAGCGGAAACGGAAAAAGTTGAAATATTTCAACTTCATTTTTCTTACGTTGAAAGTGAGAAGTTTTCCGCGCGTGAAAAATAGTAAAAAATCCGCTTTTAGTGAGAACATGCCCTACCAACGGAAAAAACGTTCCGTTTTCCGGTTTCCGGACTAGTGTGAACCGCCTATTACAGGAGGCCTGGATCCATAATTTTGGATTATCGTACCAACTGCAAACTAGTCACTAAATAATTCTGTTCGTAAACGATATTAACAAAGAAGAAAAAGGCTTGCAGCTTTGCAATAAGCTGCTCTACTGTTTATGATGCCAAAGAAAGAAGAAAAAGTTGTTTGATTAAAAGATGATAGTACAAATCAACAAAATCGCCAATAATTAAACAACAAGTATTTTCCATAACTTTGTGCATTCAATTCTCTTTTATTCATTTCTGTTTACGTTGTATGTGCGCAACATTATGCTCTGATCACTCTGATGACTTTAACAGAAATAAGCAAAAGGTCAGTCAATTCTAAAATGCTTTCAGGAATACCATTAACATCTATACTATTTCAGCTAAAGACAGTCACTAGGAGCAAGGTAGGTGGACTTATTAAACAATTTGACCAGATATAGTTTTGCAAAACAGTATATAGCATTATCATTTATTAACACTAGAGACGTTTCAGTTTGTGCTCAAACCATTACAATACAATACTATTAGAGTTACAAAATAAAAAGAAAATTCTCTGAATATGAAGCTGGTATTATATCAAAAAAACAGTCATAAAGTCAATTATGACGACATAATTGCCATTTAATTTCAGTCGATCCTGGGCGGACTTTTTGCATAGCTTAAGTATCTAAAACAGCTTATACGTCTTAACATCAAAATTATTTTCTTAGTATTGTACCAGCACCATTTAAAAAAAATTTTGATACTATTATGCTACCCCAATCGTAATTTTGTTTGGATTGATAATAGTTTGAGCACAGTCACAAAGCAAAACATTTCTAGTCTTAATAAATGATAAAGCTAATTGCTAAGTATACTGTTTAAAAATATTATTTCGAGTCAGAAATTACCATCAATTTGCTTTGAATCTTTGTTCTGATTAATCAAAATATAACCAGATTTTGGATCCAAATCTTTGAAGATTGAAATTCAAAAATCTGAAAAGCCCATCACAATTTTTGAATTACAGTCAATGTAATGGGCTCCTTTTTCGTTCCATCTGCAAAAATTGTCTAATTTCTTCTTGCAACATTGCTCACCACATATCAGCATGTATGAAAATGTTTTAAATGGAACGTTTTTAATTTTTTCTGTTACATCACACATCAGACATGGTATTTGTGAAATAAAATTTGAGAGACCTTCCACTCCCTTGAGTGACTTTTGAAATGCCCCGTACAATAATAACGATAATCAAGCCAATCCAGCACAACTAACATTTTGTCAAAACTGTCACATTGCCAGAACTAAACTAATTTTTATCAATTATACAAGATTCAAATGTGAGATTTTGTTGAACAGGCAAACCAAGTACAAAATAAAATTTGGGCTTTATTAAATAAAGCAAATGGTTATGCTTTGCTTAAACTGTTTTTGTGACTTTATGTATTATTTTTAAAAAAATTTTTTCAGTTTTATGCATTTTTTTTGGGACACCTTGTATTACATACTGTTGCATCACATATCGTATAATATATAACATACTTACCGAAGATAAGGTTGCTGTAGCTGCAGATCTACAGGCAGTACTGCTTGGAACTGAAGAATTGCTAACACTGCTGGGGTTGGGTAGTGAAGAGTTCACCAAAATTTGATGAACCCTCCCAAGAATTGCTCCAGTAAAGTCATCTACAGTTTGATGGTCACAAGAATCATGAGACATACCGTAATATTGTATGCTTATTAGTTGTCACACTATACAGCATATAACCTAACACAGAGCTAAATAAAAAAGAATGTGGATGACTATTATCAGCTGTGTTTTTTTATATAGCATTTTGCTTGTTGCCACATTGGCCAATTAGCCCTTCCTGGCTACAACTTATATTAGCTGTTCGTGACAAGAAATGGAATATAAAGACTATTAATACAGTGCTGGTATATACACCATAAACGCTACAGACAACCTTTCTTACTAGTATCATTAGCCTAGCGACAGCACATTTCAAGTTTGTATGTGCACTGTGCACATTAAGTATATAAGATACTGGTAAACATTAATCAAGTCAGAAGTAAAGTTTTTTTGTTTTTTTTTTGCTTGTTTTATTTCATGTTAGTGTTTTTGCTTTTACTACTTCAAGTTACCACTGCAGACTACCTGGTCACAGTATCTCCAGGCTACGCATTTCATTACTGTTGTATAGCATGTTTTGCTTGCCTAGGCTATTCTTGTTTGTCGCTACTCTTCAATCAGCAGCTGAGTGCTTTTTTGCATTGATTTCTTGTACTTTTGCTTTTTTACCGTGCTGTTTTGCTTTTTTTTTACATTGCCCCTTTGGCAGATATGCTGGTGACTTCCAGTATTATCCTAAGAGGTTTACAAATACCATGTTATTATTATTATTATATTTTCCAAGCGACTGCAATTTCACAAACAATGCACTTTCACAACTTGCTTTTTAGTTAGCAGTGCATGCAAGATATAAACTGTCACTTGGCAAGGGGGCATTGAAAAGACTATGAGATCATCGAAGTATGCTGCCACCTCCATGGCCGGAAGGAGAGGAGGGGGCTTTGGGAAATATAGCCCTGGGACCTTGGCAACATAAAAGGACGTAAACTAGACAAACAGTAAACTTGCATAAACTCAATAGCAGATAGAAAAGCATTAACATAGCGCCTTAATTTATGTAACATAGTTTACACATTCGTTGAAGAAAGGCCTCTTTCCACTATTTTTGGAAAAAATGTTATGAAATTCACCATGTTTTATAGAAAAACAAAAACAATCTTAACGTTTGTACATTTTGGTTCACACATTCCTAAGTTTTGGAAGCATTTTAAATAGTTATGAGCAGTGTTCCCTCTAAGGCACAAAAATTGAGTAATTTGAGAAAGTTTTGGGCAAATTTTGCAAAGGACTAAAATTAAGATTGGGTAAATCATGTTGAATCTGATGCGAACTGTTGAAAATTTTTGTCCAAAACAATAGTTTATTGTTCTAGAAACCAGTTTTCATTGCAAAATTTTGGGCAAAAGTTGTCTAAAGGGGTAAAAATCTTTGGGCAAAATTTTACAAAAATTTCCATTAGGGCAATTTTGCAGCTGTCAATATCTTAGAGGGAACACTGGTTATGAGTGATTGATTGATTGGTTCCATTTTTATCCTTCACTTACGAGCAAGCGACAGTGGCGCTACATATTGGATGAATACGCACCTGTTTACCAGTTTTCGATATTTTTATTTTCCGCTGAAATTTTTGATTTGTTGTTGAAAATTGTCGTAAAGCATCTTATCCAAGAGATAAGTGTATACATCTTAGCAGAGATAAGTGTCGTAAACCATTTTATCCAAGAACGAGACAATGCGACAAGGGTGAGAGTTGAACCAGTGACCTTACAATCATCATTATGGCCATTGTAAAAATGACGCTGTTAACCATTCGACCACACTGCAAGTAATCTGAGAGTTGAAAGTGTTGTGATAGTGTAGTGAGTGTTGCACTTTATGCAATTTTTGAAAGTGTTGTAAGCTTTGAGAGTGTTTTGAGTAATGTAAGTGTTCTGAATGTTGCAAGTGTTATAATTGTTTTAAGCATTGAAACTGTTCGAAGTATTCCCATTTGTTTTAATACTGTTCCACATGTTCCAAATACCATTATGGTCTATAGGTTCAATCATTGAACTATACTTACTCCAGTCATAATGTGTTAACTGCCTAACAGCCTAAGGTTTTGCACTTTTTGTAAGACGTTGCACGCCAATGCAAAATGCATAGCAACGGAAGGAGAAACAATTGGCACTTGCTATTTTGGTATTTGCTGCATCTCTGGTTCAACCCTACTTCAAATGCAGCCCAAGCATTAAAACTCCTGCTCTTGGTTGAAAAAACTCAAAATGTTTTGGAACTTCAAAATCGTTGCTTTCAAAAATCCAGTTTATTGTCTTAATTAAAATTTTCAAAACTCAAATTTATCAAAAAATTTTGAGCACAGTCAAATTTTAAACTCAATCCAAAAATAGTTGCTGGGGGGGGGGAGAATAGGGAGAGTAATGAGGCCAAGGCCCAACCTCTGGATTTTCATATAAGCTCCTACAAATTATGCAAAAACTCAAAAAATGTTGTTTTTCAAAAGAAACTCACCAGTCATGGTGTTATAGTGGCAGAAGGCATCATGATGGTACTATTGGCAAAATTCTGTATTTTTTAACCATTTTTCACCTTAATTGCCATGCTAACGTTAACAAATGTGATACTTGAACCCAGAAAAACGTTGAAAAATCCAAAGCCTTTAACCCTACTGGGGTACAGTTAGCTAACACACAGCACTTTCCCAGACCCCTAATCTGCTAACTGAAATTGACCTCTCCCTAAACTTTTCTGCCAATGTGCCCTTGTTATGATCTTTTGATGAACATTCGGATGATGATGATCACTTTGATCTCAAAGGCAATCAATTATTTACTATAAAAAACATTTCAAGAAACATCTGCTCATCTGTCCTGCCAACCCTGCAGAGCCCCCTGAAAAAAATAGCCCTTGGTTCCCCAGTGTCTTAATCCAGCCTGGCCACCTCTCAAAACATATGGCAAAAATCAATTTAACAAAACTTACACTGTTACAAGAAGGAAACAAAACACTCAAAAACAAAACGTAAACCCATTACAACAAGATACACAGAGTAACAGATAGCCTATACACATGTAAATGATAAAATTAGGCTACACCTACAACCACTGAAACTTCAGCAGATTCAAGACAAGGCTATCGGTTCATAGTCTATGGCTACGGTTTACAGCGTAACTACCGATAACCTAGCTCTACTAAAAATATTGCATTAAATGCATACAACTTCTTGGAACAGAAAACCCTAGGCCTATACTTTTTTTGAATTGATTTATGCGTTTTTTCTGGGGAGCCACTCGATCAGGTCAGGTCTTAATTTTTAGATAATTGCTTGATACAGGTACCCACTACCTACTCTACTCAGTTGAACCACATTAAACAGTTACCTTCAACGGCTACCGCTACTAGCAAATGTCAACAAAATAGGCGATACCTTTCCAGTAATACAACGATCTCTAGACTACCGTAAACTCTCCATAATAGGTTATTCTGCAAATGTTTCATGAAATACAGTCATATCCAGGGCCTACGACGACTAACACATGGACATAGTCAGATGCCTAATAAACTTCTGCTCCTATTCTACCAGGTACTTACAATCTTCCATTTTCGCGTTGCAAACAACACTTTTTGTTGGAAGTACCAGTCGAACAAAGGGCAAACTCGCCGATTCACTTTAATGAAAAGCAATGGACCATAACAATTTTACGTCATTTCTTTCCAATTGGTTGATGGCGGCACGTGATTTCTTTCGAAACGGCGTGTTGATATAATTTTGCACTATTTAACGATTTATCGGTTTAACGATTAAACGATTTAACGGTTTAGTGCTTAAAAAACAACAGTACAAAATTCCGCAATTATTTTCGAAACGGCGTGTTGATATAATTTGCACCATTTGACTAACGGTATCAAATATATCGAAAATTGTGCTCTCTAAACTGCTTCAAAAACAGCAGTGTAAAAATTTGCAAATTTTCATATGCAACAGCAGTTTTTTTGATGCAGTTTAGAAAACGAAATAGTCCATATAATTAAAACGTTAAATAGTAGAAATTATATCGCTAATATTGTTTTCTAAAGTGCTCCAAAAACACTGGCAAACTTGTGAACTATATAACGGTATAAATTATACCGTTAAATAGTACTAATTATATAGACAATTTTGTTCTCTAAAGTGCAACAAAAACAACTGTAAACTTGTGGAAGATTTAACGATTTAACGATATAAATTAAACGGTTAAATAGTCGTAATTATTTCGACAATTTTGTTCTCTAAAGTGCAACAAAAACAACTGCAAGCTTGTGGAAGATTTAACGATTTAACGATATAAATTAAACGGTTAAATAGTCGTAATTATTTCGACAATTCTGTTTTCTAAAGTGCAACAAAAACATCAGCCAGGTTGTGGATAATATAACGATATAAATTATATTGACAATTTTGTTCTGTAAAGTGCTTGAAAAACCGGTGTAAAATTTTAAATCATTTTTTTCGATTCGGCGCCCCATAGCCTACTTCTAAATAAAAAGAAAATTGTTTTTTTTTGTACCACTTAAACAGTGAAAAAATTACTGATGCTGAGTTACTGACAAATTGTCTTAAACATATAAAAATATATCAGCTACAACTACTGCAGCCTATACCGCGAACCTGATATCTGTGCATAAACATTCTTCAGTTCTTGACTTAGGTAGCTGTTTAACGTTAGGAGACTTTCTTGTTATTTAACAAACTGCTGCTCTTTTCAAAGCACCTTTCACTTAATCGCATCATCACTCGAAGAAGCACTGCTTACCAAAGTTTTTGAAGCCCAACGAGAACAAAAATACCAAAGAAATTACCTCACTTCTTTGCCTTGAGCTGCAAAATTTGCAGCTCAACCCACCAGCCAAACTGCTCTATTCAGAACTACCTGCAACATTTTACGTCATAATAAAAACATTAAAGCGAGAAAACATTTTGGAGGGGAAGAGTCTAGAACACCAAAAGAAACGCACTCAGAATCAACACGCTTGAGTGATTTTTAGATAATTGCTTGATTTAAATTCGCAAAACTCGTTCATTGTTTATTAAAAAATGCCTTTGTTTAGTATTCTCAAAACTTTTGAACAAACATACAAAATTAAAATTGGAAAATCACTCAAGCGTGTCGATTCTGACGGCATTTTTTTGGTGTTCTAGACATTACCTTTTGGAGGTACACACTGCACAGAACCAAAGCAATGTTGCCAATTATTTTTTATATATTTTTTCAAACATAAATTGAGTTTCGAGAATTTTATTGAAAATAAAATGAAAAGAAAAACAAAAAAGTGTTTAATTAGGAGCCAGATCAAGTTTCGATTTTTTTGGGGGTGCTGCAGCTCTGCAGCTCCTATGGGCTAGCGGCCACTGGCTACAATTAAGCGCAATTTTAGAATAAGGCCGGCTGCGTTTCTTAGCTCGTTTCGTCTACGGCCATTAATTGCTTGAAAAATCTATCTACTGCAGTGAATGCTCCCAGACGTGCAACCAGGATTTTGCTAAAAGGGGTGAACCAAAAGTAAATTTTATTTTCTCAAAAACTGCCTGATTTAGCCCTCGTGCTGAACAAACTGATTTAACTTTAGCGTGTCACAGACGGGCATAGAAACTAAATATTTAGTGAATGTGGACAGGTGCTGAGGGCTAATCCCACAGCCGCTGGCAATTTTTGTAATTTTGAAGCGAAAAAATGGTGATTTTAACGCCAGTTTAGTCACACTTTGCCCTTTTAGAAGTCATATGAATAACTAAAATTCAAAAGTCATTTCAAAGAATTAAATTGCTTTACTCCCTTAGCCCCCCTTTACTTTAGGTCAAGTCTAAAATACGTTTAAACGCTCGTACTTTGGGGTTAAATTTTGTAAGTGATTTGGCAAATGGGGCTTAAGCCCCTTCACCCTGGTTGCGCCACTGACTGTGACCTCAAAATCTTGATTATGCTCTAAAAATCAAAACATGTGGTGTTTGAAAAAAATTTTTTGCGTATTGTGTCATGTCATAATCACTAACGAACTACCGGTAACAATTCTGCAGGCTTACCTGTCCCTGCCGCGATACATCCGTAAAGGTATGTCAATAAGACGGATAATTGCGACAGATTAATGTACCGCAGTT
>CAWYPQ010000304.1:0-31480 GCA_963965965.1 Trididemnum nubilum | reverse complement strand
ATGTGTCGTGGAAAAGGGGTGTAAGACTATTGTATTGTTACCGGTACTTTGTTGGTGATTATATCCTGAAACATTACATAAAAACATTCTTTAAAGATTAGTTGTTTTTGTTTTTTTTTAGAGCACACTCAAAGTTTTTTTTTAGGTCACAGTCAGTATCGCAACCAGGGGGAAGGGGCAAAGGGAGCCTCAGCCCCCTTTGGCCAAATCGCTTAGAAAATTTAACCCCAAAATACAAGCGTTTAAACGTGTTTTGGACTTGACCTTGAGCATAGGAGAGGCTTAAGGGGCTAAGCAATACAATTCGTTTAATGAATTCTAAATTTTAGCAGCTTTTTGTAGTTATTTATTTGGCTTCAAAAACGTGCAAAATGTGATTGAAATGGCGTTAAAATTGCTATTTTTTTCCGCAAAATTACGAAAATCACCCAGCGGCTGAGAGCTCTGCCCCAGACTCCCTCTGTGATACGCTTAAGTTGCATCAGTTTGTTCAGCACGGAGCCAAAATTAGACAATTTTTGTGGAAAAAAATTACCTTTGGTTCAAGCCTCTACCTTTTAGCAAAATCCTGGTTGCGCTTCTGGTCGCATTCACTGCAACAGACGGATTTTTCAAGTGATTATATGGGCCGCATACGAAACGCTGCTGGTCTTATATGTCTCTTTTTTTCAGACCTAATACGAAATTTTTGAAATAGCGCATAATTTGTAGCCGTAAAATATCAGTTTTTATGTGCAAAAGTTCAGTCTATTTTGGTGTCCCCCCACTATCGGCTAGTACCTCCTCACTTTATTTGCTCTGGCGATGGCACTGCCCCCGGCCAAGACAAAATCATTTGTACGTGTATAGTGGTATATTAATTAGCGACCTCTCTTAACTACCATTCGCCCCCCCCACCCTTATCCGAAACATTTGCTTCTACTTGCGGGCAGGACTTTAACTCTTGTGGGCTTGATTATATTTGCATGTGGCTTTTTTGGCAGCATTCAACTCTTCACATAAGAAGGTTTAAAACCAGCTGCACTGCGGTCACAATTTAATTTGCAACTTAAACGTGCGCACACAGTGTCATTGTGCAAACTGGTTCTGTTTGCAATTACAATCTTCCGCACCATGGATAAGGTTTTTTCGCTAAATGCATTTGAATGAAGTATGCACAGGAGCGATTTTATTAATGCAGCAACATTGCTGAAAATTTGTTCACTGGCTATTTTCTTCCGTCTCATAAAGCCCCAAAACTTGTCCACTAGCAGATCTTTGGGCATTTCAGCGTCTTCCTGCAGTTGGTACTCTCTAAAAACTCATCACAAAAGGTATCTTCGTCCAAAGCAAATTGAGGGAATGATTGGGACAACCTCACAACTGTCATGTATAGAATTTATGTCATAAGTTAGAAATAAACTGAAGACATGATTTTTCTGCTTATGTAAAGTTTTGGATATACTACTTCGATTTACAGCTATAAAACTTGTATAGTGCTACATAATCGAATCTAACAATTTAGATCGAACCTAATAAGAACCTAACAATGCTGGTAGACCTACAATTTGGATTTTTTAAATTGTCTCTTCTTTTACTTTTTATGATTTGTGAAGTTTTTGTCTTTCCAGCTCCATATTTTTTTGCCAGCTCGCTGTCTGGAAACATGTCGCTGACGATTTTCGAAAATTCATCACAAATGCTAAACGGCAAGCTATTCTTCACCTCGAACGTTGCAAATTTTTTTCCGCATATGTAAGTTTATTGCTCTCCTCTGGTCCCTTTATATTAAAGCTGGTTATCCTTCCAGGGGCGTCGCCAGCTTTGCGAGATCGGGGGGGGGGGGGGGGGGGGGGGGATTAAAATCGGGGGGGGCAAAGGTTTTTGCCGATTTCCGAAGGCTTTTTCTGGCCGAAATTTTAACGTTTCTTTCCGGCCAAAAGCAGGTGATCTCCAAAAAAAAAGGTCTTTGCCGAAGTCCGAAGGCTTTTTCTGGCCGAAATCGCAAATTTTCCGGCCAAAACCAGGTGATCTCCAAAAAATACAAAAAAAAAACAAAAGGTCTTCGCTGAAATCCGAAGGCTTTTTCTAACGTAAATCACAAATTTCAACGTTTTTTCCGGCCAAAAAAAAAACAACTTCTTCCTCCCAAAAAAATACCGTGGGGGTACAAGAAATAAATCGGGGGGGCAAAAACGAAAATCGGGGGGGCAGTGCCCCCGTGCCCCCCCGCTGGCGACGCGCCTGTATTCTTCGATTTCTTTTTTCGGCAGCAATGCTCTTTTTAGAGGTGACGTGTTTCGTTATGTCGTTCTATCCTACTCGAGCTACGCTAATTTCTATTCTGCAAGAATTACATTCAGCCAGGCGCGTAGCCAGAAATTCGCAATGGAGGGGGGTAATTTGGGGGCCTGGGAGCGAAGCCCCCAGCGCTCAAAAATTTTGCATTTTTTTGCAAAAATAGCTTAATTTAGTAAAAAATAATGCTTTTAAAACGTAGCATAGAAATTCGCAGCGCAACATGATTCAACTGGCTGCATTAATGGGCTATGTGGGAGGTGGCTAATGATACCATTGTAGTTTTCTTGTTTGCATGCTGGTAAATCACAAAATTCTGTTATTCAATAAAATTCACACGGAGTAATCTATTTCGTTTATATTTTATAAAAAAAAAAAAACTTGGGGGGGGGCTAATGGAAAGACATTTGAGAGAAGTGATGGGTAATTAACTAATACTGAATAGCCCCCCCTCCCACCTTATTCTTGAGTTTATAATACATTTGTTTGATAAAACCTATGCTTGGCATTTTTACATTAGCGATCGAATTTGATCGCTTATTTTTGGGCATTTTTCAAAGTTTTTATTGATTTGTGACTTTTATTTTTGACAAATTAGCCCTCCCCCTGAATATGTGTTTCAAAAGATGCTTTAAATCACTTTTTATTCCATTCAAGCACAAAAAAGTCTCAGAAGAGCTAAAAACGTGGTATTTTCCTAATTCTGCATTTTGGTTGACAGGCCGATGGGGGGGGGGGGGCTATAGCCTCCCTTGCCCCTCCCCTGGCTACGCTACTGCATTCAGCGTATTCATCCACTTCATGGCTTCTGTACACGAAAGGATAATCTTTCTCCCAAGTTTGCTTGTGCTTGCAGTTATACTTCTTTTTATTACTTTTGCACGCCTCTTCTTGGAACTTTCGCTGACCATCTCCCTTTCGCTTATTATTACTAACACTTTCTCCAACAACCGCCATTAAAACAGCTCAGCTCTTCAAAGTTGCAATGATCGGTACCATAGACTGCAATTTGTGCATGCCATTGTTATTTGTTACGTCATCAATTCCTAACAATTCGAATTGATCACAGAGCTGGACAGCGCTGTTTCGAGCTTTTAGCTCTCATCGGCAGCCCTCAGCTATCTTTTCAAAGGTATTCCCAGCTGAACAAACATCTTGGCCTAAGATGTTGCAAGGATGTCAAGATGTTGCAATTCGAATTGATGTTACCCATTACCTGAGGGCAAGATCACGCATTAATTTTCAAATCAAAACTCTTGAAAAATAAATAAAATCAGTCGAAGCAGGGGTTGAAGGATATTCTTTCCCTTTCAGAAAAAAAAAAGATTCGCGAACAAAATTGATTATTTTTTCAAAACTGATTAATTTTTAAATTCGAAAAATCTTGAGCGTGATATCGGGAGATTTTTCGTTGAGATCGGGTGATCGGGAGAAATCCTCGAAATCGGGAGTCTCCCGACGAAATCGGGAGAGTTGACAGGTATGCCAACAGCTGGGGGCTTCGCCCCCAGACCCCCCGTCTGTAATACGTTTGAGTAACACTGGCTTTCTCAAAACGTCTCCAAAGTTGCGTACAGTACTTCCTCGATTATCCGGTCTAGTCGGGACAGCATTTCTTCAAAACCTGAACGGATAAGTAAAAAAACCGGATAATTGAATTTCTTTATTTAAACCAAAACAACGCAGCAAGAAGCAGATTCGAATGCACCAAAACTTAAACGAGGTTCAACATCAAATAATGTACCGCATTGAGGGATCTCAGTACTTTTTTATTGAAAGCAATGTAAATTTGCATGATCGTTAAAATTACAGTAGGGCTATCTATTGCCCCACATTAACTGGAAAAGTGTTAGTTATATCATAAATTATTATCTGACCCAATGGACGGATAATCGAATGCCGGATAAACGAGGTACGGATAATCGAGGAAGTACTGTATTCGCACTTTCCAACTATATTAGTTTAAGCCCTCTCCCTTTGCAAAATCCAGGTTAAGTGCCAACAGGCAAATTTTGGATGATGTCATTGCTTGTGATTTGTGGTTTAGGCCTCCCTAATAAAAACTACTGGCTACGCCTATACATTGGAGATTGCCTGAAAAACTTTTTTGAAGACCCTTTTTTTTTTGGAGAATACTTGCGGCCGTGTCCTTGGTCCTTGGCCTCGAGAGGGTCTGTCTTCGGAAAGGCTGTCCTTGGCCTTGGCCTCGGACTTTTTTTGTGTCCTTGGCCTTGGCCTCGAGGCTTGTGTCCTCGACTCCACCTCTGGTTAAAGCTTTGGTGATGTGTACCAACATTAAAAGATAACAATAATTATTCAAGCAGTAGAAACAGGAAGGAGGTCTGGGGGGAGAAACTTCCCAGCTATTGAATTTGCTGGTAAGAAATCTCCCGATTTGGCATTTTCAAATGTTCACAGGTATGACTTTAATTGCGTTCACTCTATTTTGTTTTGCGCTTGCGTTGGCTGCTTCATACAATTTCTTTTCAAAATTCTGAAGCGTGGTTGTTTCGAATGCAAAATGGCTAGCCACTTCGAGACGGGATTTTTTTTGTTGCTTTACCTCTCAGACGGTATTATTTTTCTAACTTTCACTTTCTCATATCTTTTGCGTTTTTTTTCACTATCACCCGTTTTGATCACGTGATAGGACATGATAGGACGTGACCGACATGCACATGATAGGAAGTAATTTTATGTTTATGCAAAGTATTTTAATGACGTCATTGGCCCGTATAGTGTGTATTGTGACATCAAGCATGACGTCACGACATAATCAGTAGCTACGGATATAATGTTATAATGAAACAGCTACGTAAACGAAATGAAAGCAGCAAAATACAGTTTCGGATGAATCGAGACTGTAGTCATCCTCATTTCCATCTTCGCTAAAACTTGCAAGATCCGAACTATCAGCAATACTACTTTCACTTGACGATCCTGAGCTAGCCAAATCCATCTGGGACATAGCTTGATCAATCGTAATATCAGCTCTTCTACGCTTCATGTTGCAACTGTTACAATATTTACAGTACCTTAGACAATCATTACTAATAGCACAATATTACCAGTAACCCAATTACCACTAATAAAACATAATCAATAAATTCAATAAATTATATGAAAAAAGATAATAAACCTCGTTTTTTTCTACACCTTTCCTGCCCTAACATCTAGACTACTGCGTTCAATCTACCTTTCTTTTCTTGTTTTCGAACAATGCGAAGAAGGTAAATCCCCCTTCTACGTAACCAGACTACTGTGAAGCAATACAGCGGTTGCAACGTTCATTTATGGTAGCCGTCCTTTTGGTAAAGCTGATGGACGTACATATACGTTCTCCGTCTTCGAATGTAAAATAAAATTTGACGTACATGTACGTTTCCCGTCTCGAAGTGGCTAGCTGCGAATTTGAAGTGCTTTTGCAAATTCAAAACCAGCAAGCCGCGCTTTAAAACTATCTCACACAGTGTAAGTGAACTAGTGCGGTAGCGACTTTTCCGCCGACTCAATTTTGCGAGAATCACTGCACGCAGTTTTAAATAAGCGTTCAGGACGTTTTTGTTTAAAAAATTTTACCGTGAAACCATGGCGAAACAACTTAGGCAATTTTTTAGAATTTTTTCGCACCAATTTTGATTCTCTTCGGTTAAGAAATCGTCACATATTCGCAATTATTTTTCCCTTTAGAGTAAGGAAAAACGCTTTCCAAACATTACCAAACTGAACAGACGTGGGTCAAAATCGTTTCCAATTACTGACTAGTTTAGCAGCTGACGAGGAAGAGGCTTCGTAGGTACCTGCTGATAACCGTAGCAAACCTAAACGAAAGTTGCTAACTAAAATGCTTTGCATTGAAGCTTGTAATTGCATATTTACGTGAAAAATTAACTGGCCTTATGACCTTTAAACCTAAACCAATTGCGCAATAATCGCATAAAACTTACTGGCTCACTAAAAACTGGAATCTTAGTCAAGATATAGTCAGCTACGATGCTTTAGCTTTCAACATGCAATGATTTCTTTGAATAGGCTATCTATAGTAAGAGATGGGTACGCGCTACTTGAAAAGTAGCGCCGCTCCAGCTACGCTACTTGCCCTAAAAAGTAGCGTCGCTACCGCTACCCGCTACTCGTCTTCAAAAGTAGCGCGCTACCGCTAATTTACCACGAAAGTAGCGGCGCTACCAGCAACTTTGAACAACATGTAAATATTTTTGTAGTGACTTATGAGTAATTGAGTATACTAGAATAATTAAGAAGATAGATTAGATTATCATCGACTGTCTTATGAATAGCGTAGCTAAAACACTATATTTTTTCTTAAACTAGTATATTTTGAGTTGAGGCTGATTGTTTTTAAATTTTTGCGTACAGTATTTTTAACCTCATTTGTTCTTAACTATAGCTGGAGTATAAAGTGACATAAATTTTGCTAAGTATAAAGTGGCTTATTTATATCTGCGTAGTTAAAAGTTAACTTTTGTTTTAAATTAGATCATTATTAAGCCTACCAATATACTGTTAGACAAATCATTAAAATCAACAATGGCAATATAGAAAAGATCAAGAGAACTCCATTAATTACCAACAAATGCGTTAAATCAGATAGTGCTCTTTAAAATTTTTTCCAGCTGAGATTAGCTTTGGACAAATTTGTTTTTAAGTTTTGAGCAAAACTGAGTTTGGTGTACTTATAAAATTAATATTGTTCTTTCAAAAAAAAAATTTATTTTAAGGTATTAACGACGTTTTTGTGATCAAAAATAGACCGCTTATATCATTTAGATAGCTCAAATTAAAGCAACGCTCCGTATTTTTCATTAATTATATTTATTTATGGTTGAAACAAACACAGACACTTAATCAAACCTGAATATTGCTAGGTAAACAAATAAACAAGACAAAATTGTTTGATAGCAACTACAAATCACAGTAACAGAACTCCGTCAAGATTTTTTTTTAATTAATTTTTTTGTTTTTGCTATTTTATTTTCATTTTTTACTAAAATAAACCTTTTAATTTTTTTGTTCTTCAACTAAAATTGACGGAAAAAGCTATCACATTTCGATCAAGACCATTTTTGTCTTCACCTAAAATTACCGAAAAAAAGTTACTGCATTTCGTTGTTTTCAAACCGCACTCCCCCCCAAAAAATATTTTTTGTGCCCCCTCCCCACAAACACACTATTGTGGAGCCGGGCCAGCCTCTAACTGTCTAATGCGACCCAATCCAGCGCAAGTCTCTACTCTGGTGCCAAACTGTATCTTTGCATTTTTAAGTTCGCTTTTTGCCTACTTAACACACCTCTATCAGTTCATAATAACTAACCTAAAAGCAGGTGTATACGCTGCTCTTATTCAGATACAGCTGCTACCGCACCACGGCCATGTGGCCATAGTTTAGTTTAGACCCGTGATTCTCAACCGCGGCTCTTGTTTAACCTATGCCGCTCTCATTGACCGTTTGAAAATGAATTAAAAAGAATTAAAAACCCTATGGGCTGGTAAAATGTTTCAATAACTCCAAAAATAAAAATCTGCAGCAGCGCACAAAACTAACTGAAAATTTTTGTTTAATTAGTTGCGGCTCCTGTCAACTTTGCCGGTTAAAATTTGGCTCTGGACCAAAATAAGGTTGAGAACCACTGGTTTAGACTTTAGAGGACAGTGATCACTCCTACAAATCTTTTGTACGAAATTGCAAAAAACAAGAAATTTATCATTACAACGTCACAAACAAAGTTATTTCGGTATTCTCACCCGTACTAACAATTTTGTGAACGAAATATAACAATTTACTAATCTATTTGTTTGTGATTTTATTGAACATATTGCAAGAAGCAGATAAGATAAGTAGCGGTAGAGGAATGGCTCATTTTCTAAAAGTAGCGGCGCTATCGCTTCCGCTACTTGCCCTAAAAAGTAGCGTCGCTATCGCTACTCGGTTTCTGTAGTAGCGGCGCTACCGCTACTCAAAAAGTAGCGGTAGCGCCGCTACTACAGTAGAGCACTCCACTGCCCACCTCTGTCTATAGTAAGCAATAGTCACAAAAGACTATAGGCTACCACGCCTAAAGCACCAAAACCTTATCTTGATTCCGAATACTTTGCTAGCACTTTGCGGACAAACCACACTAAGAAAGCATCTAACCTCTCTGAATTCAAACAGCAGTTGTTCCACTAATTTATTTACCTGTACCTTCAGCACTTACCTAGTTCCAAAAAGCCCGGAACTTAGCAAGACTCGAGATAGAAGTAACACACTGATTTATTGCGCAATCAACTTGAAACAAGATGGCCGAAAGTTGGATTCTAAGAGGAAAATATGAAATTTTTTCTCTTAAACTTTCTTAATCTGATGAGTTGCAAGAACCGCAATGGGGTCATGTAGGTAAACATATTTTTTAAGGTTTTTTCCCAGTTTTTCAAAATTCGGGTTGAATGTTCTTTTAATGTGTAAGTGACTTCTGTGAGTTACAATCGTATGCAAGCATCGCGTTAAAATCTCTCCCGAGTGAGGGACTGCTGCGATTTGATTTTTCGGGGAACGTATCTGGAGATATCACGCAGACAAAGCCTTACGCGAATCTTGCGCCGTGTAAGTGACCTACACGCGATTTGAGAAAGAAAAAAGGCAAAATGTCGATTCTCGCAGCTAAAACTCGCCCGAGTAAATGACGAGGAGCTCTGGTCGTGCAAAACTTACGCAGGGAGCCGCACTCAAGCGTAACAGTACGTTGCTTTCGTAAGCAAAAAAGCTGCTGCAACGTAATTGCTATCCCCTTAGGCTGGCATCGCTGCCCCAACCCTGACTGCAATGCAAGGTTTTAAAGCAAAAATAGATAGCTTAGTGCATCTCCTTACTAGTTCCTGCATACTGGATTGCACAAGCACAACCCAACTGTGAATCGAACGTGGGTGCGGGGGGTTGAAAGCTGAGCGTGGTAACCACTACGTTGTTCAGCTTGCAGTATTGCAAAGACAAAATGTTGTATTTAGACCAAATGTATGAGAAAAAGGCAATGGCTTGTGCGTGAGCGTTTGCATGACAAGCTTCTAGTGAGTAAATGCAGCTTTGAATAGATTAAAGGGTGTGACTTACGGGCTGGATCATAGATTTTTGACTTTCTATAGACCAGTAGCGCAGTGCCGTCGCCAGAGCAAATGAAGTGAGGAGGCACTAGCCGAAAGTGGGAGAAGGACACTAAAATAAACACTGAACTTTTGCAAATAAAACCTGATATTTCACGGCTACAAATCATACATTATTTCAAGAATTTTTTATTCATGTTTGAAAAGAGAGACGTATAAGGCCGGCAGAGTTTATTACCTCATTTCGTTTGCTGCCCATATAATCGCTTGAAAAATCTGTTTGCAGCAGTGATTGCGACCAGAAGCGCAACCAGAATTTAGCTAAGAGGGAATGGGCTTGAACGAAAGGTTTTTTTTTGTGCCTATAAATTGTCTAAGTTAGACCTGTTGCTGAACAAGCTGATGCAACTCATGCGTACGTATCACAAAGGGAGCGTGGGGCAAAGCTCCCAACCGACAAAAGATTTTTGTGATTTTGATACAAAAATAGCAATTTTAACGCCATTTCAGTCACATTTCGCACGTTTTTGAAACTACATGAATGATTATAGTACATTGCTGAAAGTCAGTAACCATTGAAAGAATTAAATTGCCTAGTCCTTTCAGCCCCCCTCATACTTAAGATCAAGTCCAAAACACGTTTAAACGCTTATTTTTTTGGGTTACATTTTCCAAATGGCTTGGCTAAAAGGGGCAGAAGCCCTCTTAGCCCCTTGCTCCTAGACACACAACTGACTGCGCCCTAAAAAAATTTTGTGTCCTCTAAAAAACAAAAAAGACCCGGTCTTTTAAAACAATATTTTCACATATTGTTAGAGGTCATAATCACTAACGAAGTGCCGCGGTAACGATTCTATAAGCTTACATCCCTATTCCGCAACACATCCGTAAAGGCGTGTGATTAATACATATTATTGTGTCACATTTATGTACAGCAGGTGGTGGCCAGCAATTTCGCAAACAATCGAGAAAACTTCAAGCAAAAATTATATTTGAAAGTTTATCTTGTCATTGCGTAATGCTCCAAAAAAAGTATCCCGAGTAAACCGAAATGGGAAGGCACAAGCAGTCGTTAGGGGAGGCACGGCCCCCCCGTAGCGACGGCACTGCAGTAGCGTATAACATCAGTATCAAATAATGATTTTTTGACACCTTGCAACGTATCAGCATTAAAAAAAATTAAAGTCTTTGTACTCCAATTTTGAAAAAAAAAGTGGAGAAAGGCGCTATCCAATATTTTTTGAAATCTTCAACTTGCCTCGAACCTTAGGACTGAATTAATTCGATTCGAGTCAAATAATGACTGACGAGATGCAGGGTTTCATCTCGGCTGAGATTAAGATTTTATTTTTGCATCTAGCACTAGAGGGTGCTTTTAAACCAAGATAATACGATGGCAAAAAAATTTTCACTTTGATTGGGGTCATTTCGCTGCCTTCACGCAACCTTTTTACATGAGGTTTTGCAGTGGTGTTGATGAAAATTGTCGACACGATTTCGTCATAAATAATGGTAATTGCATCGCAAAAGCTTGTATCACGACTATTATTACCTTATCAAAATCTTCATAGCAATCACGATATCTTTTATGACGAAATAGTGTTGATTTTTTTCATGGACACCATTGCAAAACCTCATGTAAAAAAGTTGACTGTGGATGCTTTTCTCTTACGGCGGCACCATTATTGGTTGTTTCACTCAAAAGAGAATATTAGCGGAGCCAAATTTAAAAACCTTAAATCGAATTTGACCTGTAATATTTAATTAATTAAGGTATGATTACCTTGATATTGTTTGCCTTGTATGTAAAACTTGCGTAAGTTTGTACCTTGTCACGTGACGTATGCGTAGCTTTATTGGCAAAACGTAACGCATTATCGTAGATGTGTTTATTAATGTCGCTTATAATAAGGTCAAGTCTAAAGTTACAAATTTTTGAACTATTTTCTTTTCATCATTCCAGGGTTGCCCAAACTTTTTGAAGAGCAGGCCACATTGGCTTCATTGCTTAGAGAAACAGGACGCAGCCAACGTCTATTGCCGGAGTTTTAGGTGAAGGTAATCAAAAAAGTTTTCGTCGGTGATTTAGTTTTTCGCAAAATTACCCCAAAATAACTAAAATTTTTGAGACCACTAACGGGCCGCATTTTGGTCACTCCTGCATTATTCCATTGATTCTGACTTAGCAAATGTATCCTTGTATTCGTCTCAAGTTCATATTACGAAAATTAAAAAAATGGGCTAGTGAAAGATTTTCTTGCAAGGTTTATTAAAATGATTATTAAATGCTCTATAAGTAACAGGTGCTGAATGATTAAGACGTAATAAAGTTCAAGACAGGGAGGCCAAACAAGCATGTTGTCAATTTTTATGCAAAATAGTATTTGTAACTATTAGTTTCTCATTCCCTTTTGGGAAAGGTTGTTAGAGCGTTTTTTTTTTTTCGATAAACCATCTCAATTGATTCCGATAAGAAGCATTTTACCAGTTGATCGCACTCTTTTATGAATTGCTGCCTCCTTGCAAAGAATCCCAACACTTGTGCCTCCCTATGCTCGAAAAGTATACGTCGCTAAAATACTTTGTACCATGATCTGTACAAATCAAAAAAAAGTGTTTTTATGAGACAAATTCTGGGCTAATTAAAGGAAAACGAATCTTCTAAGGCTTTCAAAAGATGCAAAAAGCTAAAAGATGCAAAACGAATCTTCTAAGGCTTTCAAAAGATGTAAAAAGCCTTCAACAAATGCAAAAAGATGTGCCCCGAAAAAAGTCTTTGGAAACTCTGAGTTTTGTTCTTCCCGCCCAAACCACAGTAGGCCTAATATAGTTTAGTTTAGACTTTAGGAAACTGTGATTTTGGTGGGAACAACAAAACTCAGAGTTTTCAAAAACTTTTTTCCGGGGATATCTTTTTGCATTTGTTGAATATTTTTGCAACTGTAGCCTCAAAATTAACACAAAAAGTATCAAAAATTATAGTTCAATTTTAGCTATTATAAGTCACCGTAATTGGCTGAATGATTCACTGCCTTTAAGTTCAGGAAAAAAATGCAAACTTTGCTTTGCAATTGCTGCTACCTTTTGTTTGTAACAATTTTTATCATTTATTACATATGCACGATTTCAGTAATTCTGTTGCGTCGTAAAATGCAACCATTACCTAATTTCGTACTATTGAACTTTATGTCCTATGATTATCGTAATGCAACCAAAATATTGATGCTTTTACTGTACTGTCTTGGAAGTGCGCTGGTTATTTTCAGGAAAAACATTTTTGTTCGTTTTATTGTTTAAATTTTTTGAATTTTATTTAGTTTATGTTTAACTGTTTATAAGTTACTTTGTAATGTATGATTATAGGGATACCGCTCTAGTTCATTACTATTCGGTTTACATAACTGGTCTTACAAGTTGACAAAATTCGATGCGATTTTTAGTCCTTACTGGGCAAACTTAGTGGTCCTAATTATTCCTATTTTAGTGCTCCAAAGTCTGTGCAAATTAATTCATCTGGAACAAGCACATTGAACCCATTGAAATCAAATTATGGTTATTACAGGTTAGTATCTTCTTATTTCCAATATGCAATCATTTCCTGGAAAAATTCTTCCAAAACCATAAAATACAAACTACAAGTCAAACAAAATTGTGTCACAAAAACACTATGGAGCAAATTTGATACAAAAACTAGACTAAAACCTCTATATGAACAACTGCAAGTTCTAAATATTGATGAATTCACAAATTAGAAGTTACCAAATTTACGGCCAAAGTGAATTTAAATAAATTGCCTGTATTTTGTTGCAATCAATTAATAATTTATAGAACATTGTCCTCTACCCATAAGTACTCGACCCAAAAATTTGTATTTGAAAAGAACATCGTTGGGAAAAACTAATCAAGCGCTAAAAATTTTTGGTGTTAAAATTTGGAACACTTTACCAAGACATACCATAAGAGACAAAGTTTTAACTTCCAGTGACAAAACATCATCAAAGATACTAAAGCTTTACTTCTTGCAATACCGTAGCCGTTTATAAGCGAAACCATTACTTGTGTGGATATTAAAGTGCTAGCCTATCTGTGTGTGTGTGTTTTTTTTCCTTTTCTCCCCTTTTTTTTCGCCAATTTTTTTTTCATTTGTTTGCTAATTAGTAAAACCATAGGTGGGCACAAGTCCTTTAATCGTTAATCCGTTAATAACGAAGCTAACTTTTTCATTAACTCGTTAATCCGTTAAAAAGTTTTTTCATGTTGACGGAATAAATTAACTTCCGTTACGTTCTGTTAACGGACTAAATTAACTTCCGTAAAGTTCAGTTAACTTCCTTTAATGATTTCATCCTTAATATCTTGCACCATTCATTCATCGTACCGGTACAAACCAGTTTGCCCTGGTAACATTTGTTGCGTATTAGCACGAGTTTTATACAAGAGAGAGAAAAAAGGAGCTGTTTTTTGTGGCAGATAATAGGCTGCAGCCTCATCGGTCAATTAATTATCGCTGTTCACAACTTCCAATGATTTTGCGATTGCAGCATCGTTAGTGCATTTGAACTTATTTTTATCTTAATCAGGATTTTGCTGAAGGGAGAGAGCCTAACCCAAAGTAAAAAAGTGAAAACGTCTAAATTGGGAGACTTGCTGAGTGGAGTAGCGTATAACTCAAACGGATCACAAACGGGAATCTGGGGGAGTAGCCCCAGCCTCCGACGGCTATGGGGCTGCTGCGTGAATTTTTTGGCGCAAATCCAGCCGCTGCGCGATTTTTAATTATTTTTTGGAAAAAAAGCTATTTTAATGCCATTGGATCACATTTCGCACGTATTCAGAGCTTTTGGAAAGAACTAGATTTTTAACATTTGAAAGCCAATTGGAAAACATTGTATTGGTCAATCCTCCTTTTACTTACAGTTTGAGTCCAAAACACGTTTTTGGGATTAAATTTAGTAAGTGATTTGGCCCAGTTAGGGGGATGTAGGGTACATTGCCTCATGCAATATTTTAGCAGTAAATAATAATCCATCGAATATTTTTTTACAGATTATTGTTTTCTCATGAAAATAACCACTTATAGGAGTAAATGTTCGGCCATGGGGCACAGAACCCCTCAATTCAAATTCAATAATTTGTTCAATGAGCATTTCCCAGAGCTAATTTATTTTTCAAAAGCAGTTCGTTGCGTGAAAACCTATTGAACAAAGGTTATATGCCTACTGACTATGTTATTGCTTGGGGCCACTGGAACTTCGAGAATTTTAGCAACATCTTCCTGCCCAGAGTTGTAAACGGGCCGAATAGTTCAGGCCCGAAACTATAAGCCCGAACCCATAAACTAATTTGAAGCCCAAATCATGCCCGAAAAAAACGAAAGTTAAGTTAGGTCTGAAAAATTTAGCAATGTTACCATTTATTTTGATTATATTTTTGTGCACCTAAGAAAAAAAGTACGTCTCAGGCCCGAATTAAGCCCGAAATTTTTGTCAACTTTTGGCCCGAACCCGGCCCGAACCCGACCCGAAAAGCCCGGCCCGACCTTCAACTCTGTTCCTGCCAAATATAAGTGAAGACCAAAAAAAATCTTAACATCTGAAAGCGGGGCCCCTGGCACTATGCAATATGGTAAATCCGGTCCTGGTTATTGCATTACGTTCATAAAAAGGTTAGCTGAGTGCCTGCGGTAGAAACTTTTAGAACAAAAAAATTTAATTTCACCAGGGTTATACATTTAAATTGGTCGGCAACAATTGAAATGAGGGGGCCTGGGGCACCTGGTCATTATTATGACAATATTATTAGTTGTTACAGTTGTACGCAAAAATTTTTAAAAGAACCTGAAACTGAAGAAACAACAAGGAATTTTTGTCACTAATAGCATTTCAATTGGGGGGAGCCCGGGCCCCTGGGTCTTTCCATTGGCTACGTCTATGGTACTGCCAATTCTAGGCCTTCATGCTTTTCAAAGTTTCCGAACTTCATACATTCATTGTACAAAATTGCTGGTTCATTATTGTTTGGTTTGCACAGTTGGTCTATCTGGTTGACGAAACTTGACACGTTTTTGTTTTGGTCCGTACAAGAGTGATGCTATTCAAAATTTACGGAAACCGGATCTGTAACTAGTTTTCTGAACTTAACAACCGGTTCGCTCGAGCCAAAGATGCTGGATATTTATGCAGCAAAGTTGCAAATGGGCCGACTACTATAGGCAAGAACCAGAAAAGTGATTTAAAGCCAAAATCAGGCCTGAAAAAAACTTAAATAATTTTAAAAAAATGTACGATTATTGCTCGTATCAGGAATTTCTAAACAACAAAGGGATAAAAACAGGCCCGGCGCCAGGATATAGCGTGACTGGCGGGGAAAAATAAATTTGGGGGGCACGAGAAGTTTATTTATGTGAATTCGAGAGTGGCACGAGAAATTTATTCCAGTCTGAATCAAATGAACAAGTTGAAGACCAAAAATTCAAAGGAATTTTTCGACTGAAATCAGAAATTCAAACGTTTTTTCCGGCCGAAAACAGGTGTTCTCCAAAAAAAAAAGGGTCTTCACTAAAATTCTAAGGGATTTTCTGGCCGAAATCAGAAATTCAAACGTTTTTGCCGGCCGAAAACAGATGATCTCCAAAACAAAAAAGGTCTTCATCCCAAAAATGTCACGAAATCCGGTGTCAGTCCACAAAAATTACGAAAATACAGGTGGCAAACACCAATTTGGGCCTCGATTTGCACTCCAGTAGCCCCGAACCTGTTAATTTCTTTGTGGCACAGTCCTCGCTTGGGGGGGCACAATTTTTGTTTGGGGGGCACAAGCAGTCATTTGGAGGACACGGCCCCGGAATGCCCCCCCGTGGCGCCGGGTCTGATCCAGGGGCAAAGGGCTAAGAGACTTGAGCTCTCCTTAGCCAAGTCATTTAGAAGATTTAACCCCAAAATACACCCTGAAGTTTAAGTGAGGCAAAAGGGGCTGGACAATTTAATTCTTTTCAATCACTTCTGAATTTTAGCATTTTACTGTATTCATATGGCTTCAAAAACGTACGAAAAGTGATTGAAATGGCGTTAAAATTGCTATTTTTGCCACAAAACCACAAAAAACGTCCAACGGCTGGAGGCTCTGCTCCCTCCCCACCCGCCCCCAGGCCCCCTGTGGGATACGCTTGAGTTGCATCAGTTTGTTCAGCACGGGGTCTAAGTCAGACAATTTTTGTGCAAAAAAATTTAGTTTGGGCGTCTGGTCGCATTGACTCCTGCGGATAGATTTTTCCAGTGTTGGGCATTAACCCGTTAATTCGTTAATAACGAAGTTAAGTTGTTCATTAACGAGTTAAAAAGTTAAAAAGCTTTCGTGAGCTAACTTATTAACTATAACTTTCGTTAAACTACTTTAATGTTTACGTTAATTCGTTGAATTTCTTGGCTACACCATGCTTTCTAATGCCATAATAGTAGAAATAAAAAATAAAAAAAGGCTTCCACTGGGTCTATCTTTATTAGAATAGTAAATACCGTAGTAACAGAAATCAGAATGAGTAATTTTTATCCCGTATGGAAGTGGAATCATTTTATTGGGCATCAACTGCAGATTAATATAGTGACTTTTTTTTTTGAAAATTAACGAATTAACTTTTAACTTTAACTTGCGTTACTTTTGTTTTTCATTTAACAACTTAACTTTAACTGAGTTGAAAAATTGCTTGAAAACTCTTAGCGAATTAACTCTAACGAAGTTAACGTTTATCATTAACTTGCCCAATGCTGGATTTTTCAAACGATTATTTGAGCCGGATACGAAACGAGCTAAGAAACGCTACTGGCCTAATGCGTCTTTGTTTTAGACATAAATACCAAGTTATTAAAATATCGCATAATTTGTAGCCGTGAAATATCAATTTTTATGTGCGAAAGTTGATTTTATTTTAGGGCCCCACTTTCGGCTAGTGCCCCCTCACTTCGGTTGCTCTGGCGACGGCACTGCTACTCAGGTACTGGTTATCTTAATATCAGTAAGAGTTTGTACTTTGTAGCCTAGTAATAAAAGTCCTATTGCTAGTCTAGGCTATGATTTAGACTGAAATATATCTCACAGCTTGAGTTTTACTGAGATCGCTTAGACTCCCTACCAGACCCGGCGCCACGGGGGAGCATACCGGGGCCGTGCCCCCCCAACTGACTGCTTGTGTCCCCAAACGAAAATTGTGCCCCCCAAGCGAGGACTGTGCCCCGAAGAAATTAATAGGTTCGGGGCTTTGGAGCGCAAATCGAGGCCCAAATTAGGGCTTTTTGTGGACTTGAAATTACAAAAACCACTTTAAATTCTGATTTCGGCCAGAAAATCCCTTGAAATTTCAGTAAAGACCTTTTTTTTTTTGGAGGTCACCTGTTTTCGGCCGGAAAAAGCACTTGAATTTCCGATTTCGGCCAGAAAATCCCTTGAAATTTTAGTGAAGACTTTTTTTTTTTGTTTGGAGGTCACCTGTTTTCGGCTGGAAAAACCACTTGAATTTCCGATTTCGGCTAGAAAATCCCTTGAAATTTCAGTGAAGACCTTTTTTTTTTTCTTTTTTGGAGGTCACTTGTTTTCGGCCGGAAAAACCACTTGAATTTTCGCACCACACTTTGTGCCCCTTTCGAATTCACACAAAATAAACTTCTCGTGCCCCCCCCAAAATTTATTTCTTACCCCCCCCCCCCCCAGCTACGCTATCCTGGCGCCGGGCCTGCTCCCTACAGTCTACCCTTTTTAACAGCTCGGATCTACTTTACTGACAAGACCAAACTGATCAGTGCGCAGTAAAACGACTCAATGTTGTAGCCTACTAGTGGCGTTGCTTTAGGTTTCGACTGGGATGGCGTTGCTAACGGCGCTAAGGCTATCAACGTCAGGAGTGCCATTAAAACTTATAACATTAGGGGCCCTACGTCGTGTTTGAAGTAGAATATCTTTAGAACGGCTGGGTCAAAAAAAGATGGAAACAACGTGAATTTAGTCTAATACTATTCGCCTAAATTGAAATACCTCCATTGATTTTGCCTTTAGTCCTCGTTTAAGTTCTCTGATTCAATAAAACAAAAAAAAAGTGGTAGAACCGCAGCGCATTAGAAATTAATTTTGTTTTGATTTTTCAATATTACTATTGATAAATACCCATTTCAAATTTAACGCAAACAGCCGAGTAAAGTATAATTTTTGTCATGCAAGCTGTTTTTTTTTGCTACTCACTCTGAACAAAGCTCGAGCTTAAAAAGATGCTGCTCGAAATCGGTTTTGTTGACGAAATGGGAACTACCTGAGATAACTAAGAGGTGCCCTAAACCTTTTTCAACAATTCCCTTTATTCGTGAAAATACGATTTAATCTGTTTGACTCCATACTATTGGCAACCCTGCATTTCCCAATTTTTTGACATGACAAAAGGCATAATTTTGCAACAATTCTTGCCGACTAAGAAACGCGATTACCAACTGGTAGCAGTAAAAAGCCTGTGAGTAACCAAATCTGAAAATTTGGGTACTGTTACTGGTGCCTTAAGGTGAATTTACACAGTATCCGTTTTTCGACCGTTTTCGTCCATTTTTTTACGTTTTTGCTTCTTGAAAAAGTATGCGCTTTTTCTTCCGCATTTTTATAAGTCCATAACCGCACTAAGTAGACTGTGGTATATAGATAAAAATTTTGTTCAAAAATCTTGTGCATAAACGATAAGAGCAATGTTTCAAAATAGAGCTGTACCCCTTTACAAAAGATTTTTTCGGAAAACTTTTTTCGAGTATGTGACAGTCTGGTTAGTGCGCATATGAACTTATAAAAATGCGGATGAAAAAGCCCATACTTTTTCAAGAAGCAAAAACGTAAAAAAAATGGACGAAAACGGACGAAAAACGGATACTGTGTAAATTCACCTTCAAGGTGCGTTTAGACTGGACGCGAAGCAACGCGAAGCGAACGTTGGCGACCTTCGCGAGTGGTCGATTACGTCACTCGCGAAGGTTGCCAACCTTCGCGAGTGGTTGTTAATCTTCGCGACAGGTCGCTTCATTGGCTAATTTTAATAACTTACTTTTAAGATGTATTCAATGAGCAGAAAGCGTTGTGTACTTTATTATTGAAGCGCTATTATAGTAATCACAGGTTCTGTTTCGTCATAGCGCGCTGGAATTAAAACGAAAATTGAGCTTGTAGTATGTTATCACGCAATAACCGTGAAGAAGAGTCTTGAGTAATAGCCTAGGTAACAAAACAATCTTGAGAAAAAAGTTTGTGAAGTATAAGGGAAAAACGAAGTGCAGTAGATCGAATTTGGAAATGAAAAGACAAGTCATTTCTTCAAAAACGTAGTAGTAGGCTACTCAGCCTATTTACCAGTGGCGTCGCTAAGGGGGGTGGAGGGGGCGGCCCGCCCCGGGTGTCACCACTTTGGGGTGACATTATTTAATGATACCAATCGAACAAAAAAAAACAATTTGTTTAACATCAGTGGAAAAGTTTAGCACACTGGAATGGACTTAAAATTGATTTAAAGAATGTTTTGAGATATTTATTTAGTAGGGGGGGGGGGGGGGGGGGGCGCTGATTTGCCAAAAACATAGATCACAACTCAGCAAAAACTTTGAAAAATCGTCAACACTAAGCAATGAAATTTGATCGCTAGCAGAAACATGCTAAATATAGGTTTTCATAAAAAAATAAAAACTCAAAAATAGGGGTGGGAGGGAGTGTGCCACTTCAGTATTAGTTGATTACCAATCAATTCGACCCAAATATCATTTTATTTACTCCCCCCCGCAACCAATTATTTTTCTCTAATAAAGATACACGATATGCGGTTAATCTTTGTGAGTTTCATTGAACAATAAGATTTTACTAGTTACAGTACCCGCTTGTAAATAAGAGAAGTGAAATTTAACCCCACGTAGCCATTGCCCATATATGCAACCAGTTTAATCATGTTTTTGCACTGCTAATTTCTGCCGCATTTCAAAACCAATAATTTTTACCAAAATAAGCTTAAAATTAAGTTATTTTTGCAAAAAAAAAACACACACACAAAATTTTCGAACGTTGGGGCTCCTCCACTAGATCCCCGAAACAGATACCACTGCAGACTTCTGGCTACGCGCCTGAATCTAATCATGTTTTCGCACTGCTAATTTCTATGCCACTAAAGTCCTATCTGATGATGCTACGTTTGAAAAGCAGTATTTTCTATCAAATTAAGCCTAAAATTAAGTTAGTTTTGCAAAAAGAAAATTTTTCTAGTGCTGGGGGCTCAGCCCCCGGACCTCCAATAGCCTATGGTGGAGCTCCCAGACCCCCGAACACAGCCCTTCTCCCCACTGCAGGATTCTGATTACACGCCTAATACTAGACGTGTGCTGCTCATACTTCCAAGTTCTAGAATCTTGGAAGTATGAAAAGTTTTTGAGTAAGCCAAATAACAGCCGCTATTTACAGCAATAAAATAGTACCTCTGATTTTTAAATATAAGTTTTTTGCAGCTCACTATACATTATGAAGGGTGACAACACGAAAATCCGCCCCGGGTGTCATCATTCTTAGCGACACCACTGCTATTTACTAGCTATCAATGCTTTGTTTAGATCCTTCTGTGACGGCTGTCACCTCACCTAGAATCGAAGCCTTGTTCTGCTCAACCAGCTTGTGATGCTAATCATGTGACTTCGCGTCGCTGTTGGCGTTTGCAAGAAGGTTGCTTAAAGGGGTAAGGTTAGAATGAATATTATCAACCCTTCCAGTCACATCACGTGATTAGCCTATCTCCTTTTTTTCTTTTTTGCAAAAGTTTTGGTTGTTTATAAACTTCGATAATTTCGCAATCCGTGTCACAAAGCACATACGAGACTGAAGGAATGATTGAGCAAGTGTTGTGGAGATTGGGTAGTGCAAAGTCAATAGGTACATAACTTAGGCTTGCATTTGCAACACTGATAGATATTAACCCGAAAACAGTGAGAAATAGATATTATTTATTATCAAAAAGCCTGTTTAGGAGTGTAATTTAATGCAAGTTGTAACTAAGGTAGCTGATTAGTGAGCTGCACTGTATAGCCTAGTTTAAATACTGTAGAGTGTAGTAATAGCATTAGCAGATATGCTGTAGGCTACTGCAGATATAAAAATATGCCAACTCCTGCTTGCTACAATACGAAGTAGCCTTGTTTGTAGTTGGGCAGGGGGCAATGGGCCTACCTAGTTTCCACAAGGCCTACTTTGCTACTTCAATTTTTAACCAGGTACTAAGTATGGTACCGGTACTTAACCTTAACGCAATCAAAAGTGTAGCCTTCAAATCATGTCTGATGTTGCAGGTCTAGATTTACTAAGTGAGGGTTTATTGTTTAACGCTGTCTGATCAGTGACTACAGGATAAAAATGCCATTGCAAGAACAACTGAGTCTTTGTTACCCCGAATTTTAAAAGTTAAAAGTAGGTTAGATAAGTCTGAAGTTAGCTGTTCTGTAATTTTCTTACTGAATAACATTGCATTTCACTCGTCAGATTTACAGCTTTGAGGTCCATGCTCCAAGACGTTAGAATGGTCTAAAGGAAAAAATATTTTCCTAAGATTTACTAAGCTATGCAATATGCATTTGTAAAGCACAAACATAAAATTAATTGGAGCCACTAACTAACGTCTAATGTAAATCATTAGGCTACCTGAAGTATATCACCGTTAATACCCCAGCTCAAATTTGCCTAGAATATGATATATACATAAAAAACAGTAGAACAGTGCATCAAATCTTCTATCTGTTTATATGTCATTTATTTTTGTGTTGTGGTATATTGGTCAATTCAAGATCTTGGCTACTCTTTTACAGTCACATCAATTTTGTTGTTTTAAGCCCAGAAACAGTGCGAACAAGTCCTACTAAAACATACAGGATCACATTTACTCAAATAATTACAAGGACTGCAGGAATTTCAAACCTAACTCAAACTTGAATCTTGATACTTCAAATTGTGATCCTTTCGATCTTTGTGGTCTTGTATACGGTATATTTGTATGATAACCCTAATACTCATCCTGTTTATTTTTTGAGCATTGGGGAAAAGTTTTAGATAGTTCCAAAAATGTGACAGTAACAAATAAGTAAACTTAAAATTAAAATTTGGAAGGAACACTACATACAAACACTATATGGCAAAATTATTAAAATGAAGATACTATTATGAACATGCATTTAAATTGATAATGAATCTCCTTTAAATATGGCATCATATGCAAGACTTTTTTGTCATTTCACGATTTTGTTTGGGTTTAGTTAGACTGAATGAGAGGATTGTTCAACTCACAGTCAGATAGTTAGCTATTGGTGATGATGGATACTAGCAATTATGGTGAAAGTAAACACTTAATTTATATCTTTTGTGCTATTGTATCTACTGTAATTGTTAATTTAATGTTATGCAGCCTACTTATGATTGCAATGGTTGCAAAATTCATCAAACTACATGTTCCAGAAAGAATATTATGTGGTTGAATTATTTCATTTTGCAGATCTAGTTAATATTATAGTTTTATTGAATAGCTGCTAGATGTTTTGCAAGGAAAATCATTGGATGTAATAGTAAGCTGGACCTACTGTGCACTACATTGTACTGCATGCAGAATACATGTCAAACTTTGTTACGTATTGTAGTTTTGACATTATCTGTGTTTATTTGTATAACCAATGAAAGAAAATATGATGTCAAAGCAAAGAGCTGATGACTATGATTTGACCAGAAACGATGAAGTTTATGAACAGAGCATTGCAAGTGAGTGTACTGTTTTATTGAACTAAGCTACTTAAAAGGTTTTGAGCTGACATCAACCGGACAAGCCTTGGTTGTTCAAAATCGGTTGTTGACTTAGCCTTTTCATGTTTGTGTTGTTAGTATCCACAACACGCTCATCACTGCAAAACTACACAATAAGAGCAATGAGCATGTTGAAAGTTCACTGTTAAAATTTTACAGAGGTGGTGTATCAACGATTTGTGACTACCTGCTGTGCTTTTCCTTGCAAAACTCATTGATTTTGTTTATCGTTTAAATGGAGTGAGATACGTCCATTCAGTTTACAAGCCTGTGCCCATTGTGTGCTGTACTAGTAAGTTTCTGAAAAGCTTGATACTGTATGTCCATAGATTGTAGTTTTCCGACCTGCAAGGATACTACAGGAAATTTATTTTTCGAATAATGTAATGAAAATTTCTGTTTTTTTCACATGGCTATTTATCTTTTTAGATATTGCAACCCAAACAACGTATAGTATGGCATTGCTATCTTGAAGAGAGACGAAAGACGTTGTAGAGACAATTTCACCAGAAAATACCTTGATGGTTTGCCAAAATCCTGACTTGGTAAGTTTTCAAATACCTTTTCAAATTATGATCTCTGAACCTTCCATAAAAAGCACCTGTATTTAACTAAAAGCCCAACTTTTCTGGCTTTGCTATGCATTCCATGCAAGGAGTACCCAATTCAGTGTATGAGGATCATTCAAAAGTCTATCTGGAACTTGTTGCAATCTCATGACATGAGTGATTTCTTTGTAAAGATTGTTGTAATAAAGTTGTATTGAAAAAAGCTTGATTTATGGTATATAAGCCTGGTCAAGTCTACTCTGGCAATGGACATTTTTTATTCTTAGTCCGGTTGCTTATGGGGAAAAAAGGTTCAAATCGTGCATTCCATATTACATCTGCATTCCATATTACATAGAAGCAATTTTATTGTTGTTTTGGGAGATCAAACCGTATATACTGAAAAAATTGCTTTGATTAAAATGTTCATGTATTCGAAGCTTTTCGTCTCACAGTCTTCAAAGTCTCGAAGACATGAACGTTTTAATTAAAGCAATTCTCAAGTTTTGTACCACTAATCAACTTTACTAAAAAAATCTCAAGAATATCGTGAGTTTTTTAATTTGGCCACTAGGTGACACCAGCGCATATTTTTAAGTCCCCCAAACCCATGGGAAGAGAATTTGCGATGTCGCTGTGTCACATTTTTTTAGTATGTTTTGATCTCCCAAAATCAACAAAATTGCTTCTAATATGGAATGCACAATTTTTGTCTTATGTGACCAGATTATCAGAGATACAGAGTATGGGTCTGCAGATTGCAAAATAATCGTATATTTCGTTTATGAAAGAAGTGATAAATTAGACAAACTAACAAATTATCGTAAGTTTTAAACTTCCAGAACGACGAAGAAAGCTTAAGCCATTGTCATTTTAGGCAATATAAAAGAAAACCATCGTCATGTGCTCTGTGAAGTGTAGTGGAACGGATTGGTCATTTGATTTCAAGGGTTTGCTACGGTACGTTACGGTGTGATGTTCTGTAATCCGTACCTCTAAAAATATACCGTACCGTAATTCCGTACTTCATTTAATTACCGTACGTAAATGTACAGTACGGAAAAAATTTCCGTGTCTATTTCGTACCACTGGTTTGCCAAGTTTACAAAATCTGTTGCACAAATTACGGTATCGAAAAGTTGCAAAAATGTTGCTGATTTGTGGAGCAGACAAGCAGTGAAAATCATTTTGATTGCGAAAGGTGTAAAAAAAATGCCGCATACATATACGGATCAATCAATGATCGCGTGGATGGAACGTTTTCTACTGAAATGGTGGATTCGAGTTCGATTCCTATGGGGTCAAACCAAAGACTTAAAAGTATGCTATTTGCAGGTTTCCGCTTGACGTGCGGCACTAAATATGGGACAATGCGAAGCCTCCACCATGTGCGGTATAGACAGGTGGCAGCTTGAGTCAGAGATAAAAAGGTCCCTTCACTGTCTTCTGGCCAAGGCAACTTGGAGGATAAAGATGTAATTACATCTATACGTTCTGCTGCTGTCTGAAAATGTTTACTGTGTGTTTTCCATGACAAGTTCACTGCGATTGTAAGAAGACATTAACAGACTAAACAAGCTCTAGGGTAGGTACTGAAAAAATAATACTATATTTCCGTAACGTAACGTACTTCTCTGAGAAATACCGTTCGCAATTCTGTACCTTACTTTTTCGAAAAATCGAAGTTTATTTCCGTACAGTACCGCAGTAACCCCTGTTTTTTTTCTCAGCGTCGCAGCTGCAGTGTAGCCATGCTCCTTTGCGACAATTGTGTGGAGCAGAACGTAAACGCCCAAAACCAGTGCGTAGACGATTACCCGGACCCAGAAACGTCTTGGAAGATGCATTCGTGACGGCAGAGAATCAATGTAGGGGATAAACTGATGGGAGTCTAGTGTTACTTCATTATTCCACGAATATTCTGTTAACCTGATTGCTTATTGTTCAGTTGCGTGTGGTCCAGTGACACGCCGTGTTTTAGATACTTCAGTGACGAAACTGCTTTAGTTACATATGTATTCCTAACTAAACATCGAATGAAATAGATTTAAAAAATAAAATTCATCAACCAATCAGTGGTTGGAGCGTCTACTCTTAATACGATAGACGCGGTTTCGATTCGCGGTCGGGTCAAACCAAGTAGTTGTTATTTTGGTTGTTATTCACAGCTTCCCTGCTTGACGTTTAGCGATTACAGTGACCGTGTGACGCTTCCACTGCGTGTGGTAGACAGATGGCAGCTTGATTCGTAGACCGAAAGATATTTTCGCTGTTTCCTGGCCAAGGTATAGCTTGGTGAATAAAATATGATGGCAATTGCACATTAAATTTTTGTATTTCCAAAATTGCTGATACAAATGATGCTATCTTAAGTACTTACATACTGTATTTCGAAAACCCTAAGACAGCATGAACAAAAAATAAATTCAATCTTTATGTTGTGTATCTGTTGGTTGTTTATATATTAAATTTGTGATGGAATTCTAACTATGGTGTTGAATGATGCATAGCATAGCTCGTAATCGCATTATACTCGCGAGGTCAACAACGCACAAGCGAAAGCAGGCCCACGTTTACAACCCTCGCATGCAAAGCACACTTTCGCCAGGAGCTCGCTCTTTATGGTAATACACTCTCTTTTTTATAAGAACAAATAAATTTTGAGTTAAGGGTGGCTGTTTTTGATTTTTTGCAATTTTGAGCCTCATATGTTGGTACATTTTGAGAGTATCAAAGTCAATTTTAGCGACCATGTTTAAAGACTTTAATTTTCAATGCTCTGCTTCAGTAAAGGCATTTTGTGCTGCTTTTGTAGCATCATAAATTACAAGAGTGAAAAAGCGAATTTTTTTCCAAATTAAACGACAACCTAACGTTTCCTCCGTTGCCTGCGCAATAGTGCTCTATTACTGAATCGTTGCTACTTCGCAAATACCGGAAAAATCACGTAAAATTTCATCGTTTTGAATTCAAGCAGGATTTTTTTAGATTAAAAATTTGTTCCTAATATTTTTTACTGCTAAGGCTGGCATTGTTCTTACATTTCGAGAAAAAATGAACATCGTGTTCAAGTAAAAAAAAGAGTGTAGTCAAACATAAAATACAAATCTTTAGGTCTATATACAATAATCAAGTTTATTTTATTTACTACACGTCAGATATACGCCGGTAGGAAGCAGCGAAAGAAAATGCGGTCATCTACGTCAACTGCATATAATAGCAATACTTAAACAGTAACAGGCGTAAAGTTATGCTTGGCGATAAACAAAAAATACAAACTAACACAAGCAAAATAAACGATGTTGTCAACGGCAACTTTTCCATGAAAAAAAAATACTTGTTTCAAAATATAAAAAAGGAAATAATAAAAAAAGTATTACATGTATTAAAAAATCAATCTTGTTACAGTTTTTTGGGTTCAGCAGAAATGAAATTATGCCATTGTAAAAAGTTAGCAACACCGTCCCCAGCTAAAACATAATTTGAGACGGATCACTCTGCATTTCATACAGAAAAACTGCTCAGTGGATAAACCCAGCACAGAGCATTATGCAGACCATCAAGGGACTTGTAACTCTGATACGTGGCACTGTTAACCAAAACCAATTTGCCGTCAACCAACTTCCACTCAGAACAACAAAATTATAACAAAAAATAGGTGAAAAAGCAAGTATTTCATTAAATTTTGGCAATTCCCCTGGCGGATGGCACACACTTAGTCACTAATCCGGCTGACTATGCACACTTCCCAAACTCTTTTTTCGACATCGATGAACAAAAACCAAGATCACTCTTGAAGTAATTTATGAATTAGAAAAGTTATTATTATCAGTAATATAGCCTCTCATACATTTAAAAACAGTATAGTCCCTCAAATTTGGAAACTTAAGCAACAGTAGATACTGATTCTGCTTAGCTCCAATTATACAGTACCCAAAATAATTATAAAATATCTGCTCTGGCTCATGTTTTGTAACAAGAAAACTACAGCGTTATACAACCATGAGGGAGAGACTTTAGCGAGCACTGCTGCAGTAAAAATATCGCTCGAATTGGTTCACGTGGTCTCGTATGAACGTTAAACTGAACTGCCACATTAAAACTAAAAAGCCGTCGCATTAGAAATTCGGGCAGAAAGTGACATTTTGAGCGCGAAAACGGCAAGGGCTAGAACAGGCAAAAATACAGTCACATGTAAATTGTAAAACATTAAATTCAACACAAAAGTTCATCTTCTGTAGCATTAAGCCAAGGGAACATGGCTGAGGCAGATTAGATAGCTTGGGCATGAAGGGGTGGACTAACGTTCTCATACCGTGGGAGCTACACCTCTCACAAAAATTATATTAACAAGGCCGCTTTGAAAACAATTAAACTCCGGCACGATGATGAAGTCGCGAGCACACCCCATCAACGAGGCAAGAAATAAAAGTATTACAGATGACTGTTTTGGATACGATAAAAGCAAAACAATGCGTTAAAATCAGCTATCTTTGAGATCGAAATACTTAAGCCTAAAGTATTCAATTTATTTTATTAAAAATGACAAGCACATTTTATCCAACCGGAAAACTGAATCAACTTTTTTTTTTATTTATTCCCATTTTGTACTACGCCACTAAAAAGAATAAATTAAGACTAGCATGCATATTTGCGTGTTCTATTTGATTTGTTTTTGAGTTAAATTTTCCGGTGAAATAATCACATTTTAATAATTTTACTCACTTACTGCAGCTTAATCATTTGGCGCAACATTGCAAGAGAACTAGCGCACATTTCTCGCCGTTGATTAAGCAGTATTAAGAAAAAAAAAACAAAAAAAAAACGGAACACTGTTAGCCTATATGTTACATTATAATTAATTCCAATATCAACAATGATTTCTACCGAGAGTAGTGACGAGTAAAGCAGCACTGTTATAGTTTAATATAAGCTAAACAATGTTTCCGTCGCAATCTAGTAAGAAACTGACACGTGTACCGTAGTTTTCCACTCAATATACAAGGTATGATAACGGGAAAATGGCGAAATTGTAAAAAAGATTGATGATGCAGGTTAATGTACCATGGTATATTAACTGGAAACGGCCAGTCCGATGCCTGCCCTTCGTTTCTTTCAAGATGTTTTGGGCCAAACACAATTTTAAAACATGTTTTGTTGTAAATTTATGTTTTCCACTAACTCAGCCATGATCTTTATTGCTGCAGCGGTGCAGATCTCTTAATCCTGCAGACACTAGGCACTGATGGCTTTGCTCAATCTAAACCAACATAACGCTTCGATCCCAGAAAGCAGTACTTCGAGGTAATATATCGAAGTTTCATTCTTCACATGAAGACCAGGATACGAAATGTTGTTCGCTTTGCAAAGTTTCTTCCTTTCCTTTTATGATCTGATTGAAGACATCTTCAACAACAAAAAAAAGTATTAGTTTCAAAATAAACTTTTAACAGTAAAAATTTTACTTCAAACGTTCCGAGTAAAAGATCAACCGAACACTCTATTCAATTAAATAAAAAATTAGCTCCCTGTAAACACCTTTAACTCTTACTCTACAATGCTGGCTGTGATGGCACCCTAAAGTGCAAGAGGGTTGCAACTACCAACAGACAGCGTCATTTCATAGGTCATAATCATTAGTTAACTGTTTAAGATTCATGTTGCTGTCCCACGGACGATGTGATTCTAAAAGGCAATGCATGATAATCTTTTCTGTACCACTACCAGAAAAAAACCGGGTTCGAAATAAACGACTAAAATTTGTGCAGACGTGAAAAACAGCAAAGTGCAGTGGAGTAAAAGCGGTCTTCCTGACATTACAAGAAAACATTTCGTATATCGCAGCCTTTCGATAACTGAACAGAACTTGGACGTGAATGGTAGTTTACTGCTTTGTTACACCTAAAATGGTTTTTAATTACGGCCCACTGCTAAAGTTGGATGCACAATATCGTCACAACCCGTTGATCTGGCTGACTGACCTATCGGGCTCCAGAAGGAAGACAATCCTTACCATAGAACAAAACAACAACACTGATTTATTTTTGGCTCATGCATTAGTATTTTTAAGTCACATTCGTTTTCACGTTTATTACCTTAAAAATTACTGCACTTTTTCATAAATGCGTAAAGTATATTCATTCGTCGATGACTGCAGGACACGAAGATGTTTCCACATCACTTCACTGTCTCTTCTGCAAGAAAAATTGACAAAGTTGTCAATCGCGAACCTAGTCAAGTAACGCCAACATTAGAGTTCGTTGGCTGTCAGTTATCGTGGACCCGTCAATCGTCCAACCTTCGATAGACAGGCCCTGCTCCAGTGCCCAACCAGCGTGACATCACATAATGGCATGTGCCTGATGACAATACCAACGAAGGTAAAGTTCATCTTTTTCTTACGTCTAATTTCGCTCAACCAACCACTTGGCCGAGCGGTAACGCGTTCATCTCTGTAGCGGGAGGTCTGAGGTTCAAATCTCGGGCCGGTAAAATCGGACACACGTCACTCCTGCAACATTTCTTCGAAAGGACCTGTCGACCACACACACTGGATGCTCCACACTGCCAGTTCAATCGCTGAACGTCAAGGAGGGAAGCTGTCAATACCAACTTTAATGGTTTTTGGTTTGACCCAACTGGGAATAGGGATGGGCATTTCAGAATACCGAGTCCAGAAGGATCCCAATTCCAAACTATCCGGAATCCAAATTGAACTTTAAACCGGATAATTCGAACCGGTTCTTAATCAACGGTATTACGTTGGTAAAAATTCTTTGCAGTTAATTCTCACATAAAAGTTAAGTGAGCCATTTGCTCGGTAATTGGGACTTCGCATGAGCACGTAGCACCTTTGTTTTTGTTGGCGAGTTTTGCCAGATGAGATTGATTTGCTTATAACTAGAAAAACGGTAAATCCTAAAAAGTTGAAATTTGGACTCAACAAAAGAATTAATGAAAGTGTTATGTTGCCAATTTCAGGGATCCTAAGTCACGTGATTGTAAATTAAGACACGAAAAACATTAAAAAAACAGCGATTTTTCGTTTGAAAATTTATTAATTCGCCTATAACTCAAAAACGTCCAAAGCTACAATTTGAACACAAGGTGGGTGCTGATGAATGCTTTATTTAAACCAAGTTTGGGGGCGCCCGGTCACGTGATCAAGATTTTACAGGCCGAAAATGGGCAAAAAGTTGACAAATTTGAACCGATATATCTCGGTAATTACCGATATTGATGAAAAATAGCTTGTAATTTTTCTGCGCGCTATCAATCACCTTTCTTTTGGTGATGTTCATTTACCCCAATTTGAATACCATTTTTCTTGTTTTGTATCTTTTTTTTTTTCTTTTGCCGCTATCTACTTTTAAACCGCAAACGCACTGTAATGAAAGTTAGATCAATTGAAGATATCTGGGTGGACTTTTGTGCAACGGAAATTGGGGTGCCAGGTTGGAGGATCCTCCTCAATTGGGTCCTCTAAAATCTTGAACTTTTAAACCGTTACAGCTAGATGGATCAAATTTTTAAGAATGGGTAAATATTGAAAATAAACTAAACCTAAAAAAAATCGGAGATGCCACAAAAGGGGTTTCCCTCTCCCAAACGGGACCCCCAAAATTTAAACTTTTTAGCCTTTTAAGCTGGACACATGAAACTTTTAACAGTGAGTAAATATAAAGAAAAGATAGAATTTGACAAAATTTGGGGGTATCAAAATGGGGGT
>CAWYPQ010000303.1:0-69070 GCA_963965965.1 Trididemnum nubilum | reverse complement strand
TTTTAATGCATAAAAAGTTGATTGTACCAAGTAGTGAGACATTGCGAGAAAGTTTTTGACGAAATAAATGGAATCCCATGCTCAGAGCTAATTCTACCTGAACCTGTTTGGACACATCACATTACAGTGACTCAAGATTGAGGCAAGTTACAATAACGGTCAAGTATGGCGTGTGTAGAAAAAATCTGAAGTATGGAATTATTGGTAACTAATAAGATTTCTAGAAAGAAAATACAAATCATTTTCATTTAACAACATTATAAATTATATTGTGGTCGGCCATTTTCACTTCAGTTTAATTTGTGGGAAGTAAACGTCCTCAAAGCTTCCCGTTCACTTTCCACCAGCAGGGAACAGCATTAAAACATCATCAATGTTGTTTATGCCTGCGTGGCTAAAAGTAAGCGAGAAGTTGAGAAGGTTTACCCTTTGCCCTTATTTATTCAAGTATCTAACCGCAAAATTTCTGGAAATAAAGACATAAAAGACGAAATTATTCTACGCCACACGCTCCAGAATGTCCGTCAATCTACTGAACCAAAACGGCGAGGGAGGTGGTGAGAAAAACAGAGCTGATCACTGCTTTTACGCCAGGTGCTCCACTGACGACAGTCGTTGTGGGAACTGTAAAATAATGTAGGTTTTGTATTTAGTTATCTTCAAAACAAAGTCATAAACTTTGTTAGTTAAAAACAGTTAGACGTATCCAAAGCTGAAATTTGGACACAATATAAGAATAGATAAAAACTTTGTGTAACCTGTTTATGAGGTGCTCTACCACGTAACTAATTTTAGAAAGCAAACCGGAAAATAGAGAATAAATTTAAACAAAAGTTTGTATTTCGATAACTACTAATAGTGATTAAGGTTTGTGATAATGAGGACACTGAAATTCAACTTCTTTGTATTACCTATTTGCCTTTATTTAGGCAATTTTTAAAGGTTGACCAGTCAGTACAAGCAGTGCTGAAGAGTTTTGAACAAAATCAATTTCAATGTAAAGAATAATTTTGAACAAAAATTTGATTTCTATAATTTCCTATAGCAATTTAAGTTTGTGATAATGAGAACACTGAAACCCAGCTTTTTTGTAAAACATATATTTGCCTTTATTTTGGCAATTTTTCAAAGCTTGACCCGCACAACCAGTGCTGAAGAGATTTGAACAAAAATCAACTTCAATGATTTTACTGCAACGAAGATTTACAGTCCACAACTTGAAGCGTTTTCTTCTGTCCAATTTACACATTGATAATGTGTGTTGCGTTTATTGTCACTGTGGTATAGCCCGGTAGCATAAAAGGCAGATGGATACTGACTAGGGTAAATGTTAATACGCCAGCAGATTCGATCACGTCAAAACGTAGTAAAATCACATTTCCAGCTCATTTTTATACTTGAGTGGTTTCGACTTTGTTTGTTTATTTGATGATCGGTAAACTTATAGCAATCGCATAAAAATATGCTTCGTTTTGGTCTTTAAGATACAAAAAGGAGCTAGAAATGAGTCGATTATGACGTAATCGAATCTGTTAACGTATTAACATTTACAAGCACCAGTGCGGTTTTCAAGTCTAAATTGTCTAATTTATTCAATGCACTTTGGTAAATTGGCGCAAATCCAAACTAACAAATCAAAGTTGTTTGATTAAACATCATAAGCTACAATAGCTCTTACCGTAGCATCCAAGGGCGGTGTCTACAGAGGTAGCGTGACCGTCTCCAATGAAACTGATGTCACAAACGCAAAAAAAGCTTCCAACGGTGTTGATGCAAGTCGCGTTGTGGTGGCAGGTGTGCTGGTTGGCGGTTGTGGTAGTCGTGCATTCGTCGATGTCTGAAATTGTACAATTAAATAAACAAAAATCGAAAAGTTGAATACTCCACATCTACATACCAGCCACAAACCTTCATTTGCAAGATCATCCCAGCTGCAGCACGAATATAAAAATGACTAATCAGCATTTTAATATACAAGGAACATTGGGGTTCGCTATAGCACGTTTGACTAAGCTGGTAATGTGCATTGTGCAAGCTGCTGCCCTTGAGCTGGAATCCTGAGGCTTGCGAAATGAAATTGCATTCTTCCAGCTCATACTTCTACAAGAAGTGACTGAAATTTCAATAATTTAAAATTTGCGCAATCCCTAATAAAACATTTGACCGGATTAAGAGGTAGGATTGAGGACAATTGCTTAGGGGCCCGTGTAACGGCGAATGTGAAAATCTTTCAATTGCAAAAACTGTAAAATAAGCTTAATTACAAAGGTACTAGTTAATAAAATGCTTGATTTTGTATAGTTAGTGCGTGCTACAAAAGTGGATTCAACAAGTTAAATCATTTCTGAAGTAAAATAACAAAGCCATTATGTCTTACAATAAAAAATTAATTTGTTAACATGCTTTAGGCCGTTGATAGACCAGCAGAAGTAAAGCGCGCTGTTAAATTGAATATTTAATGGTGTAACATGTTAAATTTATGTACAAGTTTTACTTCTTTGAGTTACAGCAGAATGCTTGTATTGACTCACTATGCAAAGCCACATTATTCATCATACTCAATTTGAAAATTAAACGTTACACAAAGAAAATAAGCTTTTGGAGTTTGCCCCAATCGTGTCCAAACATGTTATGCCGTAGTGCGTTCGAAGGTATTTGTGTTGCATGGAATATACAGTACCTCATACGATTGTTGTTGCATTAAAGATAACGTAAAAATGATAATAATTGTTTGGATTCGCTAAAGCTAAAACGTCAAAATTTAAGCTTAGGGGGTAGGTTAATTTGAATAGTAAAAATGCTTAATTAAACAAAATATTAGAGTTTAATTTGACGTAAAAATCGGTTAAAAAATGACTAAAATTATTTAAAAGTGATAAAAATTTAGCTTTATGTTACTGTACCGGTAAACACAAAAAATATTAGCGTGCAGAGCCTTAAAATTTATTCAAGCCGAACAGGAAATAATGCATTAGTCCAAAGCGTAGGATGATAAAAATTCAAAAAATGTCTTTGCAAATCTAAGCACACTAATATACGTCAGACTAATTAAAACTATTTAGAAGCTATGACTAAATCAACTACAGCTACAACATGTTTGACTAAATCAGCAAGGCAATTTAATTCTAAATAAACTTTAACTCATTTCCTGACTCCAAAACTAACCCTAAATTTAACATTTAACTCCAATTCAAATCTAAACCCTAAAAATGCAAATAAAAAAATACCTTGATGAAATATTTTCAAAAAGCAGTAGAAATAAAATCACAATATGAAGCAGCCTCTGATTGTCTCATTGTATGGCTGTTTGCTGTGCTGACTGCGCTAAGGTTAGAACTATCACACTTCGATTCCGATGCTCGCTGTGTGCGAGTAACGAGCACTTGAGATTCTTGACCTACATTCCACCCGACAATGAATATTTTCATTTTCCGTTCACTTTTGCTCAAAATTTTCTAATGAAATAGTCACTCTCAATTACATAAAAACCAAAAAAGCTTGCAAAAAAAGCAAAAAATGAACGATTTTAGAAATAAACGTTTATAGCCGTGACTCGCGCGGTAACTTTTTTGATATCTCTTTCTTGTGCTTGATTGGGTCAGATGTTTTTTTCTTTGTCACTTTTGTCATATTTGCTTACTTCGTTCAGAATGATGCTAAGCATAACTGAGCAGGGGTGGAGGCCGGGAGAATAATTTTTTGTACGCGAGCAAAACGCTGCAATTGTGCAAGTTTAAGTTTTTACTTGAATCTACCGGCCATACGAGTTTAGCCCCTTTCCATACCATACATACCCTGCGAGCGTGTTCGCAAAAGTCAGATGTTTACCTGCGCAGTTGCCGTCAGCTCCGTCGCCAGTGAATCCTGAGTTGCAAGTACACAATTGTGCATCGGTATTAGCAGCGCTAGTGTCTGGGTCATTGCACACTGCGTTGGCATCGCAGCTGGCAGGGTTTGGGTCAGTCGACACACATTGGTCTGAAAATAAAATTGGATTGACAAAGTAATGACTGGACACGGATATCGAGCAAAATGGCTGAAGGGTGAACGACTTGCCAGGGGTGTAAATCACGTGAATATGCTCTCTTCAATTTACGTTGCTTCTCCGAACGCAGCAAATATGCTTTACGTAGAAAACTGCTGCGAAAGAGGTATGAGCCACCAGTATATGCTGCACTTCAGCAGCGTTGTCTTTCAAGAGTATACTTGAATCAGTAAGCAAAGCAATTAAAAGTTCTTGAGCATAGACGAGTTAATTTATAGTATAATATAACTCAAAAAGATGACTGTGGTGTGCCTTAAGACCGAATAATTTTTTATTTATTTTGTAAGCTTTCGTGGGTATGTAACCCAATTCGTCAAGCAGTAGCAAAAAGCCGAACATACATTAAAAATACGGCACAATCTGGTAAAACTGAAACAGAAATGATGAAAGTGACGTGACAAAAAAAAAAGATAATAACCGAACCAAGTAAAAGACAAAACACTTTAAAACGATATCGTGATATTCAGGGCCTTAAGCAAAAAATGGGCTTAAACACAAAATATTGAGGGAAAGCAAAAATGAATGAAAAAAGATCAGGCTTACTATAGCAGAAAACAACATCGGAACAAACAGGAAACAAACTACGTGACAAAAAAATGCGTCACAATTGAAGTCCGTCAAGGTTATGATTGGGGAGGTTACAGTTTTCTGCGACCGATTTCGTTTTATTCTAGTTTCTATATCACTTTTATGGCCGTTGATGTGGTTTCGGAGGATTTGGCTGGATTCACCAATATGTAGGGATGAAGGGCAAATAGGGATCAAAGTGAAACCAGCCAAACCCTTCGAAACCGCATGAGACACAGAAACTAGAATTATACAAAACCGGTTGCAGAAAGCTGCAACTTACCCAATTATAACCTCGACGGACTGTTCGTTTGTGTAGTAAAGAAGGTATTTACTGGACTACAAGGCGCACCGTATTATAAGGCGCACACCCAATTTTTTATATTTGCGTTTTTCCGCACGTAAGGCGCACTGGAGTATAATATGCATATACTTTAATTAAGTATTAAATTGCAGTAAAGCAGATAGAAAAAGAGAGAAAACTAAATAATTCGTTTTATTTTATGTTTTTTTCCATATGTAAGGCGCATCTGAGTATAAGTAGCACTTGTTAAATTTTACCATAAACAAGTTTTTTGGGTGCGTCTTATAATCCAAAAAATACGGCTCTCCCAGAGCAAAATTCAAAAAAAGATTGCAAAGCAAAAGGTATCAACGAACTAGAGCGCACTAAACTAGGGCTTAATCGTGACGCATTCTTTTTGTGACATTTATGTTTTGTAATTTGTTTTCTGTTTCGTACGATTTTTTTTCTTTTAGTAAGCCTGATTTTCTTTGATTTATTTTTCCTCTACCCAAATATCTCATATTTTCGTCTACTTTTTGCTTCTTGAATGAAGTGATTACGTTTTAATGTATTTCATCTTCTTTGTTTTCCAGCTGGCTCGCTTATTATTTTTTGCCGTTGTCACGTTACTATCAAAATTCCTGTTTAAGTTTTCCCAGTTTGGTGCTATACTTTTTAGAAGTATGTTCTACTTTTTTGTTAAGCCTGAAAAAGCGGGTTGCATATTGCACTCACGAGCATGCCCGGCGCCAGGAGGGGGCATTTCGAGGCCGTGCTTCCCAAATCACTGCTTGTGCACCTTCAAGCGAGAAGTGTGCCCCAAAGCGAGGATTGTGCCCCAAAAGAATGTAACAGGTCCGGTGCCGCTGCAGTGCATTTCGGACCCTGTGCCCCCCCATAATTCTGCTAGTGCCCCCAGCGTGAGTAAAAATACGCTTAAGGACGAAAAACACGAGGAAACGCCAAAGCCTAAGATTTTGCGCCAAAGACCGTTTTTTTTTTTGGTCTTCAACCCTGAATTTGTGGGCAAAAAGCGAGATCTGCAATATTAGATTCCGCCGCGCACCGCCAGGCAATGAAATGCCCCCGAGCAAGACTTGTGCCCCTAAAGAAGGCAAACGGCCGGGATGAAGACCGTTTTTTAGCATTCACCCCTGAATTTGTGAGTAAAATTTATTTGTGCCCCCCCAATTTTTTTTTGTCCCCCCAGTTACGCTACTCTGGCGCCGGGCCTGCTCACGAGAGGTTGCAGAAAGAAACTGAAAAATAACTTAGTCTTAAAGGCACACTACTGTCAACTTTTTTCAGTTAAGCAAAAACCGGCGAAAACAAACTAATGAAGTTATGTTTGAGATCAATTACGTCAGTCAAAAAGTCAACAAGTAGCATGACTAACTTTCCACCATTACTGCGCACCAACAATAACAGACAAGCCGAGTTTCACCATTCACCACCATTGGGTTAGAAAATTCGCAGTAAAAAAATCAATGAAAATCCTTTGGGTCAAACAGGTTTAAGATTTAATTTCATAAACATTGCCGATTTTTTTAAGCGGCAATGAACGAAGTTGTCTGCCGTTGACTTAAGGAAAAATTTCACAAATGGAAAGAGTAACAACCGAAAAAGCAACCCAGTTTTGATAAATCAAGAATATAGATTGTTCGCTGGTAATATTGGCGATAGTACCTTTGCTTTGGTAAACTTGCGGCCATCTTTATCCATTTTTTTTAATTCTACGTGCATCGCTCAGCTCCTCACAAAAAGAAACATTTGTGGAAATTTTATCAACTTTTTACTGCAATTAGATCTGTACTGGTTCAGTAACTTTACACTGAGAACGCTCATGTTGATTAATCAAACATTTCGGCCTTTTTCGTTTGGATCGATTTGGGTTACCAGTGCTGTGCCTGACACTGACCAATTTTGCCTAGCAGGTGGTTAATCCTGGATGGAATCGTCGGCTACCAAAATTTAGAGGGGGCGGCCAACTACTTCATAATGTTTTTTTCCGAATGTATCATATCGTTCGCTTACAGAATTACTTACCCTGGGCTGCTGCAAAGTATTGAAGAGCGAGAAAGCAGACCAAAAAACCTGTAATATACTATAAATAAGCATCACATACAGCTGAATCATTTAAATAGATGTAAAGAATTAAACATCTGTGAAGGTATTTCGATTTTGAACGTTCCACTGACTAAACTGATTGACAAAATTTGCTTTTGATTATGATCACGCTACTTTCGTACAATGCTTATTTTAATTTTGCGTTTCTTAATTTCATCTTAATGATGGGGAATTTTTGAAAACCACATTTGAAACGCCATAAGATAAATATCTCTTTACAGGATTAAAAAAGCTTATGTTCAAAATGTACAATATACATACGGTAGTAAATACTATGCTATACAGTTGTTGATATCCTTAGATAGTTAAACTTAATGATTGTGATAGTTAGTGTACTTACTTGTGCATGAAGCCAAACCCATTTTGATTGTAGTTGTCTGATTTAAGAAAAAACACCCCTAAAATTGTAGAATTTAGTATCAACAAACTAAAAGTTTAATTTGTTAAAGATTACTGATTACGAGGAGTCTTGCTTTTCATTACTGTAGTTGTACTTACATTTTTTTCACCAAGATGCCTTGGTTAGGAGGCGGCTAGTCACCTTTCGGTCTTCCAGCCAAGCTGTCACCTGCCCAGTGGTCATCCGTCCGCCACGAGCCGTGGAGGCTTCGCACGGTCCCTTTTAAAGCTGATCGTCAGGCAGGAAAGCTGTGAATACCAGGTTTTATAGTTAATGGTTTGACACAAAAAGAGAAATTAATCTAGGTGTTTAGTTTCAATTGTAGACGCTCTATTCACTCAACCACTGATTGGTTAAAGAACAAATGACAAAAGAAACTAGATTTATTACTCAATTTCAAAATGTGATTAAATGCGTAACAGATTTATCCACAGCTTGAACCGCCAAAATAAAATATATCAAAAGATGAGAGAGCGGTTCGCACGATGAGTGGCACCACTCAATGAATGGGCACACGAGGATAACGAGATCCTTCAAACAAATAAACCTTTTCAATCTAAATATCAATAATGAAGTACAATCTTTTTTTTTCTGCATAAAAACCAATAAACTTAGGTCAAGGGTGACGGTTTTTTAAATGTTCACAAACTTTGACTTTAAGTGTCCTTAAATTTTATTGGAGTGACTCGAGCTCATTTTTGCTTGATTAAACATTTCTTTTAGTTATTGATTTTGATTATTCAGCAAAACAGTATCATCAAGTGGCAATGGTTGTTGAAACATTATATCATTTTGTTACGATACAGTACTCTAAATGGAAGGTATTGTGTTTGCTTTTTTTCAATTTGGCTCGTATTTTTCTTGAATTGTTCACATGAAAAATATTGCATAATAAAAATTCAGGTATGACGTTAAACAAATAAAGAATTGTTCTCTAATAAAGTATAAGAGCTCTTTTCTTTTCTTAAATAATATTGAACAAAAAAAGTGATTGCTCTCCAGTGATTAGTGTTGTTGTTTTAAAAGCCATCAGTTAAAACATTTTCTAATTTGATCAGGATCAAAATTTTAAATTGGCTACAAAAACAACTTCTGCAATATGATAGAATTTGTGGGGACAAACAAGTCGTCTTTATAATTAATAGTTTGTTAATCATTATAATTTATATTGATAAATGATGAAGTTTTAATATAAGACATATGTTGCGGTTTTCGCGCGGAAAGCCGCTTTCTATTAGAACAGCGAATTGCGTGGAAAATCGTCTGGTTTTCCGTAGAGTTCGAGTTGGGGTTCGCGTTTGTGCTCTGTATAAACGGGCCTTTACACGCAGCGATTCTTGCCAAATGCGATCGCGGCAAGCGAGTCTTGTTTCGTGTGAGTTATGGAGCGCTGTTTGTAAAATTATAATCTATATTGTAACACCTCGTTTTTGAGCTAATTTGCGTTAAAATTTGACCGATATGTATATTGGAAATTTCCGACTTATTATATAGGACACAATGAACACTAAGTTGAAACAAAAAACGCTTGCAAAATAAGTCGGAAATTTCCGACTTATATATCGGAAATTTCCAACTTACTATGTACGACAAAATACACTTTAAGTTGGAACAAAAAACGCTTGCAAAATAAGTCGAAAATTTCCGACTTATTTAGCGAGCGTTTTTTGTTCCAATTTAGTGTGCATTTTGTCGTATATAACAAGTCGGAAATTTCCGATATATATATCGGACAAATTCTAATATAAATTAGCTCAAAAACGAAGTGTTACAAAATAAATTATAATTTTACGAACGACGCCCCATAGTGAGTAACCACTATGCGAGAGAGATTTTTACGCGTAAAAAATCTTCGAATCGCGTTGCAAAAAAGTCGCCCGTGTAAATGTAGAGTAATTGCGCAACACCGCTCAGGCGTTGCAATACACGCGACTAAATGTGTTGCTGTGTTGGCGTCTCTTGATGCTTATTCATTCTAGATACTTGCTTTGTCAATACAATACAAAACATGTCAATGTTCTCGGTTTCATGAGGTTGTTGTCAGGTAACTACTGTCAAAAATCACTTTTTATGGTTTCCTGTGTTTTGATATGGCCTTCAACGACCAGAAACTATAATTCATTTTGCTGCTTTATGTGACCCAGATTTTACTACTCCTACGTTCGAGTTTGTCAACGGGAGAAAATTGTATAGTTGGAGACTTTGTACAATCTTTCTAAAAATTGTCGTAAAATATTTGACATTTTATTCTAAAGCCGGCAGGCTCCATCCTAGCCGTCGTTTTGGAATTTTGCTTTATTTTGAAACAATTTTGGTGCATTTTGGAACACACACAACCTGCTGCAGTTCAATTTTCGTGCCAAGAATTTTAGCTTTTGGTTCATCCCTTTCTTTAACAAAATCCTGTATTCTTGTCAGCTCGACACCGTTTTAAACAGGTTTTTACAATTATGTCTTTGGCAACTGAGAGACGTATTGCTTCAAAATGAAACACTTCGTTGCGAATGTAGTTTTTGCTGCTTTTTAACATCAAAATTGCTCTGCTTAGTTTGGATTTAAAGAATGTAAATTAAATCTTAACTGAATCAAACCTTAATTTTAATGGTTGATGCTGTATTTAGATTTGGTATAACTGGGCCACAGCTACCATTGATAATTCAACGTAAAAATAAAATCAAAAGTCGTCATAAATTTAAAAGATTTAAAATTATTTTTTTATTCATCGACTGAAAGAATAAGAATTGTTGCTTACAAAATTATTACAAAAAATTCGTTAAAATTTTGGAGAAAAAAAAGCAAAACAGCATAATAAACCATTCAAACATTGCTTTCAACAAACAAAGTGAGGCGAAGACTGTACTATATTTTTTCACCCGACATCAATCACTATCTGGTGGCGGATTACTTGAGCACTTAGCAGGAAACGCGATACGCCTTTTGCTTTTGTCATAAAAAGTATTTGATTAAAACATATTTTTGTAAGTTTTTTGGTGAAATATCATCTTTGTTGTTGAGCATCAGCAAGCGAATGCAATTCCACTGCTACCTCTCTATTTTATACCGGTCAACTGTTTTCAAATGTTGGACATCAGCCCTTAAGTAGCCGACAGAAGTCGCTTTTTCATCCATGGAGATGCGATGTCCATGGCAACTGCTTTGAAGGAATTATGTCAACACAGAGGACGAAGTTCGTTGGGAGGATAGGATTTCTATTCACGATCGCGAGTTGTCAGCAACACTTTTTGTTGCCAGCAACACTTCATATTTTTATCAATTCGAGCCTTACCATATCTAAAAAAAATAGCAACGACAGAACTTAGTGTCGGGTCGAAGCGAAATTTGAAACCACTTGGCTTTGAAAAAGTTTAAAATTTTTCGACGAAGAAAAAAGTTTGCATTTTCCAACGGAATAATTTTCAGCTGCTCAAGTCCAGTATTAGTAAATTTTAAGAGGAAAACATTAAGCTGGTAGCATTTTCTACACCAAAATGTAGTTTTTACGTAAGCGCTTAGCACAGAAAAATTGGATCTATTTGGACGAAACCAAGCGTTTTCAGTATTTTCTAACATATAGTAATTGAAGTATACGCACTGATGCTTGCATGCGCTTAAGAACTTTAAATATGTGGTTAATTCCAAATTTGCTGTTTGTTTGTTTGTCTGTTTGTTTTTTTTTTTCTTTCTTGTTATAAAGATTTTGTTGCAGTTTTACTCGTTTTTTCTGTAATCGTTATAGATTTATTGGAACAAACGACGCTTGCGTCGCGTGGTCCTTTGTTTTTTTTTAATCGGCCATTTTCCAACTAACGAGTGCGAAATTTCAAACTTTTGCTTATAACTCAAAAACAGTTAGATCTAGCTACATGAAATTTTGACTGCAATTTGCGATTAATGAGTAATATATTTGTACCAAATTTTGAGGCAATAGGTTACGTGATTTTGGTTTAAGAACCCGAAAACCGCCCCTCAAGTTTGGCGTAAAAAGCGATCTCATTCAAAAACGGCTTAAGCACGGCAAAAAAATATTTCACTTGGTTGTAATGTATGTCTTAAGATACCCTTTCATCCCAACAAACCCACTTTTGGCCGCGATGAAATTTTTTTCTTTTTTTTTCCTTTTTTTCTTTCTTATTTTTGTATGCTCTTCTCTCCTAAACCACAAAACATCGAAATTTAATTTTTGTGTAAAGTTGTTAAGCTGCAAACGCAATTTTTTTCCCGAAACTTTTTGGGGCAATTCCACCGGGAACCCTTCCAAAATGAGGCCCCAAAAATCAATTTTTTGAACGGCTTAACTTAGAGTGCTACTTTTTTTCGATATCAGCAAAAATTTAACAGAAAAATATTTTGACACAGTTTGGGTGTGCCACCCCCCGGGCCCCCCCCCCAAATGGACCCCCCAAAAAATCAATTTTTTGAACAGCTTAACTTTGGATGCCAGTTTGTTTTGATATCAGCAGATATTTAACAAACAAATATTTTGACATAGTTTGGGGGTGCTATGCCACAGAAACCCCCCCAAATGGAACCCCCAAAATCAATTTTTTTCTACGGCTAAACTTAGGGTGCCAGTGTTTTATGATATCAGGAGATATTTAACAGACAAATATTTTGACTCTACTTTTGTAGAAGTTCCATAATCAGATATTTTTGAATAATTGCTGATTTTAGGGTCGACAAAAAGTACTTTTGAGCGTCACAGCATTAGCTACTCATCGGTTGTTCACTGGGTTTTGCTGGCAAACTCCCATCTAGTTTTGGTAGCAAACCTTTTGAGATGATTTTGAAACTTTTAGACAAAAAAGTTAATGTGTGCTATTGCAGAAAGTTTAGTTAAGAATAAATTGTACTGTGCAGTATAGTTATTGGTCATTAAACTAGCTTATTTTGGTTTTAGGCCATAGCAAAAATGCAGCATCCAACACGCAATGCCACTGCTCTAAAACTTTGAAAATTTACTGAAAGTTTGTCACATTTAGCGAGCCTATTAAAAAAGGTTCATTTATGTTAATGAATTGTTTAAATTTATGCAAACTTTTTTTTCCTTATGAGTTTCGAAAAATACTTCGATGTTTGTTCTACTATTCTTTTCGTTATCTCCAAATGAAGAAAGTTCAATGATCAGAAATCAGAACAAATTATAATTTAATACACAAATTTAGAAACTCTCAGCACTTATCAGTGTTTCACCCTTCTGGATCATCAGAAGAGAACTTCTAAACAGCATGTATAAAAAGAAAACTGATTAGTTACACTTGAAACATAAATTTGTTAGCGGCTAATAACAAAATAATGAGTTCTGCATGGCCTCAAAACTTTATCAATTTTAAGCCACAAAACAAATGTTAGGACTTTTTAAGTTCAAAACCGAACAACATAACATTTTTAAAATACTATACGGATGATGTGTGATAAGTTTGTCATAGGTTACGTTTCAAATGTAAGTGACTCAGAACGGGCTAACTTCCTTTCGATTACAGTTCAAAGGTAGGGGGTCAAAACCACTAAAACGACTCATACAAAAATTCAATAGCACTCTCAAAAGCCGAAGGGTTTATGATTTATTAATACATTATGCAATGTGCATTTAAAAGCACTGTTGCTGTCCTGAACAAGAATGTGGGTAGGATCTGGGTAAAAATCCGGTAAAAGAACTGATGAAAGTCAGAAGGATAGGTTTTGGTTTGGGCAGAAACTCGGGCAGCGTTGCTCCAAAAAGTGCAGTATGTGAAGCACTTCTAAAAAACAAAAAAAATGGCAAAAGATCTTTGCCGGAACTTACACTCTAGTTTTTGTCCTGAAATTAGGTAAAGATCAAAAAACTTCTTTGGCGGAATTTGAACTAATTTTTGTTCGGAAGAGAGGTGAAGATAAAAAAAACAACTTTTTTTGGTAATTGGTGCAGTTTTCGGCTAATATTTTTGGTCCGGACCTATGAGAGAATCCATGAGAAATGACGGATTTTGGATGGTTTACTAGCCGAGAATCCTGCTCAAACTCACCCTGTCAAATATGAGCCGAGCCTAAGTTTATTAGGAGTACTGTCCAAAACGTACTCCAATTTACTTTTCTGAACTTGTCTAAACAAAGGTTTTTTATAGGATGCCGGTATGTAAAAAATGAGCTGTATTTAGAATCCTGTTGCAAAAATTTCGAGCAAACTTGAAAAAAAATATAGCTAAAATGTGCAAATTCTTCAAAATAAAGTTTTTATGAAATTTATGGCTCGATATTTCACGCTCAGTGACGTCACCAAAATTTGATTTGGTAAATCAAATTCTAATAGTGTATTTCGGAGCAGAATAACGGGACGATAAGAAGAGTATAAGCATTTTATCTTGGCTCTTTTTGTCTCATAAAATGTTTCATTTTATATTGGCTCTGGTTTTTTTGCCTAAATTCTAATAATAATTTAGTTGTGATGTTTTTGACGTTTGCTGGCCAGAGGTTTTAATATTTAATCCTTTGCGTGCTATCTGGCCTAAAGGCTACCAGCGTGGAAGCCCATGGATGAGTCACCAGAACGGCAACTACTTAAAAATAAGCAATGCAAAAAAGATTTCTTACCGCAGGAATCGAACCTCTAGCTTATGGATTACCGGTCCACTGCTCTGGTAATTATTTTTAAGTAGTTTTATCAAATCAAACTCTGGTAATTATTCAAAGACTAGTATCAGTCACGTAAATGATGCCACCATCTTTACTTACAGATCTTACGCTTTTTGTAGAACATAATTTTAATTAGTGAACAAAAGTTTTGTCCTATGAATGCCCAAAAGTTCAATCATAAAGTGAACTTGTTAACATTGCCTATTTGTTTTGTGGCTTTGAAAGCTAACATCAAAACTGTAACAGAACCACGGAAAAAAAGACGTTCTGAGAATTATTGGTTATACTTGAATTTACATAGCAACTAAAAAACTAAAATAGCTTTTACCATCAACTGCCAAACAATAATTAGAAAGAAGAAATTCTAAGTTTAGACAAGCTTTCAACAAAAATTTTGTTTCCAACTAAAATAAAGGCATCCCACTATTCAAAAGATTTCGTTCCAATTGAAGCGCTTGTACTATCAATGGGATGTTTAGTAAACTCATTTGAAATGAACAGCTACCAAAAAACTTATAAAGGATTGGTTAAATTCAAGCTCTACTTGTAATGCTCAAGGAAAACTTCCTTGTTTTTTTTTCAGTCAGCAATTTCAGAACTGCTTCCAACCTTTTGCTTGATTGCTCATAGACGGGCAGAATGCTGCTTGGTTGCAATAGGAAATAAGGGTAGAGTGTCTTTCACAAGACCGCAACGATGCTCCGGAGTCAGCAACTTTACGATCATTATCCGGCGCTCTACCAGCTGAACTATCGCCGCCTAATTATAATGTTCTAATCTTTATGAATAACAATTACAATGTTTTAATAAATTACAATTACAATGACTCGCAATTTCTTTTAGACTGACATTCGGAGGTTGGCTACCATTCACCATCGGAATATTTGGCGGACTGCAAGCATCTAAAACATTTCTTAATCGGAAAGAAACGGGCACATTGTTAAGAGCATTGGAGTTGATGGATTATTGTGGTGTAAGTGTATTGAATATTGAGAGCTCGTAGCACGTCTATCCTCTTTCATGTGCAGCATTATTACTTATCAATACACAAAAATATGATAAAGTAACTGTTATTTCAAAGGCAAAAGCACTACTAAGGCATTGAGATGGCTCCAAAGAATTAGTTACTGCCACTGAAGTCTTTATCAAAATATTTAATACACGAAAGAAATTGTACGAAACATGCACAAATTTCCATACATTGGGTTAAAACAAATCAGGCAAATCTATTGCCTTGGCTTTCCAATACGATATTAGGCAAAAAACTTCGAAAGTAATTTATAAAATGTCTTGCACTATTTTGATCAAAGCAAAGTTGTACGTCGGGCCGAGATTTTTGGGTCCGAGTTGGGCCCGCTTCGTGCTTAAGATTGACAAAATTTTGGGTAGAATTCGAGCAGGATGTGCACGTGATGTGTGTTTTCCGTGCTATTGCAATATGGTAAAAACTGCTACTCTGAATGAAGATTTTCTTTGAAGAATTAATACAACATTTATTATTAGCGCACAATTATTTTTATGATTATTATTGCATCGCAATTGATTAATGAGTGGTTTTGTTTAGCCACAGCTGACTAAAGTTATTTAACCTTTTTTTGCGCTAGGGTATTTAAACGATACATTTTACACGGAAAAAAGGGTGAAACTGCCCCCATCCCACCTCCACCCCCATCTAACTCCTACTCTAACGTCATGGGCGCCCCGAGTTTGATATGCGAATCGATGTTCTCCAAAATGTTTTATAAAAATTGATTTTGAGTTGATTTTGAGTCACAAGAAATCACGGCAATATTTTTGAAAAATAACGTCATAATTGATAACGACACAGGCGATTTGATTTTGAACAGAAGTTTGTTTTTTATTTTCAAATCATAAAATTTCTAAGTCAAGTTGGTTGCGATACAAACACGTCTTATGACGTCATTTAAGTTAAATATTGGCCAGAAAATGGTCATATTTGGGAAAAGAACTTAAGGTAGCCTAAAAATTGGTAAACTTACCTCGGCAACTTCAAATTTTCAGGAGTTATTTATAAATAAATTTTACTCTAAGTCAAGTTAATTCGAAATCAAAATCTTAAAAAATAGGATTATAAATGCAATTCTGCTTGTGGTTAGTGAGCAAATACTTGAGTAGAAAAAGTTGATTTTTTTGCGATCTGTTATGGCTAAACATCTCTAACAAACAAAACTAATTGAAGTGAAACCAGTAATTTGTTAAGGTTTTTGATTTTGTGCCTTGCTACCGATATAAAAAAAGTAGATTGGTATAGCATTTGTTGATACTGTAGTTGACTATTTTTAATCACTTTATAGATTTTTTTTATCACTTTACAAAAAAACGTCTTTTTATTAAAGAGTCTATAGATTCAGCGTCTGATGTATGATGCAATTTTAAAATGGAGGAAGTAGTACTCACTTTTTTTTTACAAAAGTCAGTAAATTTTGAGTTGAAGCGCTGGGTATTCGTAAATTTTTACAAATTCACCAATTGAACTCAGGGTCTTCCGTTTAGAGACAAACGCGTTACCGTTCGACCAACCAAATACAATTTTATTTCAGCTGTTACTGTCATTAAAATGCTCCTTCGCAGCATAAGTCTTGAATTTTGAATCCCTTATCTAATTACAAAACTTTACAAGATCTTTAGTGAAAAAATTGTAAAATTATTATTATCTTTTGATGAATGCGTATGTGCTTATTTAATGCTTATTGCTCTCCAACAATCGTGGCAGCACGTTAAGGTACGGTACGGTATACGTAGGTACGATAAGGTACGCCTCAATTTTTGCTAAGAAGTACGGTATGCTAGTACGGTTCGCCTTTTTTGTAATGGTACGGGTACGGTACGTTGGTAGGCTGCGCCTCTTTGTTATGATACGGGTACGGTGCGTTGGTGCGCTGTTTGCATTTGCCTACTAAACGTTTTATGGGCAACGTGCGGCAGTCAATAAAGATTCGTACGACCGTGTCAGACGTGCACATAGTCTAGAATTAGTCGACGCTGAATGTGTGAATTGAGATCGTTGATTTATAAGCTAGATGATTTTAAAGTTAGTTAAAAGCAAGGATGGTGGTAGGGTACACCGTACGGTACTCCTCAATTTTTGCGTAGAAGGATGGTACGCTGATATGGTACACCTTTTTTGTAATGGCACGGGTACGGTACGCTGGTATTGGTACACCTATACAGGTGCGGTACATTGGTACGGCACGCTTCAAAAATTGAACTGAAATACGGCGCGCTGGTGCGGTGCAGCCATCCTTGCTCGCCAAATTGTCAAACATTTTTTCTTTTTCGTTACTTTTTTTGACGGTTTTGCGTGTATTAATTGCGTATCACAAATAGCTGTTTTTGGACATTAGTAAACCGTAAGAGTCAAATTTCTTTCCAAAGATGTGTTAGCAAGGGCGTACGCAGGAGGGGGGTTTGGGGGTTCAACCTCCCCATTCGTCTGTCGACTAAAATGCACAATAAAGAAAACATCACGTTTTTAGGACTTTTGAGCCTGTTTTTTTGCAATGTCATGGACTCCAAAATGATTTAAAGCAACTTTTGAAACATTTAAAGTTTTTTGGGGATGGGGTTGATTTGTCAAAGATAAAACTTACAAATCAATAACAATTTTAAAAATTGCCAAAATTAGCAAATTTAAGCGCTAAAAATGCTTAACATTGGCTTCATCAAAAATATGGAGATGGGGTTTCAGTATTAGTTAATTAATTAGTGTTAGTTAATTATTAATCCACTTACATCTCGATCCATTAGCCCCCCCATTCTAAACTGTCTCGCTCTATAAACTACAGAATATAAATGCTTTTGAGTTTTTTCTAATTATGATTTTATGATTTACCGGCGTGTAAATTAAAGAACTCTAATGTTATCATCAGCCACCGGCCACATAGATCAATTATCCGCAAAGGCATACTCAAGGGGGTGGAGGTTTAAACCATCTTTCCTATCGATCCGACGTATAACATTCGAAGTATCGTCTTATTGTGAAAAACAAACAAGCTCCTTCTTTACTCTCACATTATTACGAAATATTTAATTATAGTAAATAATTTTTTGGTATTTAATGCAGCATTGTAAGTGACTAAGTGTAATACTGAAAATTTGGAATGTCGTGTTATGAGTCAGAGTAACTTTCCGTAGCATAGGTGGGAGGGCTATAGCCCTCCCCCTATTGGGCTGTCAACCAAAACGTAGAATAAAAAAAATACCAAATTTTTAGCACTTCTAAGACTGGTTTTTGCAATGGAATGGACTAGAAAGTGATTTAAAGCATTTTTTGAAACATAAATTTAGGGGAAGGAGCTAATTTGTCAAAAATAAGGCTCACAATTCAATAAAAACTTTGAAAAATGACCAAAAACAAGCAATCAAATTTAATCGCGAGGATAAAAATGCTAAACATAGATTTCATCAACAAATATATTATAAACTTAGGAATAGGAGGAGTGGCTATTCAGTATTAGTTAATTACCAATCACCAATCTCAAATATTTTTGTATTAGCTCCTCCCCTCACAATTATTTTTCTCTGTAAAAAATAGACGAAATAGATTACTCTGTGTGAGTTTTCTTGAACTATAGGATTTTATGATTTACCAGCACGTAAGCAAGAGAGATAAAATTTTACCATTAGCCACCTCCCACATAGCCCATTTATGCAAATAGCTTAATCAGATTTGCACTACCGATTTCTATGCCACGTTTTAAAAGCATTATTTTTTATCAAAATAGCCCTAAAATTAGGTTATTTTTGAAAAAAAATGCAAAATTTTCAAGCGCTGGGGGCAAAGCCCCCAGACCCCCAAAACAGCCACCCCATTGCGAATTTCTGGCTACGCACCTGGCAACTTTGCGCTGTTTATAATTATACGCGTTTTTGTAGCTTTTGTTTTGAGCATTTTTTTCTTGGTCGTTTATTTGCAAACCTTATGATGTTAACTGTAGATGTATCCCTAATGCTTAATTGTTTTTTGTTTGAAAAGTTTTATTTGCATTACGCTCTGTTTGACTTAGATTCCATCTTGTAACATTGCAATAAGTTATTAATTTGTAAAGTATATAGATCGCGAAAAAAATTTTAGTCACTTTTGAAACCCTCCCTCATTGAAAAATCCTGCGTACGCCACTGTGTGTGTCTGTGTGAGCAACGCTGTTGTGTATTTTTCGAATTCAGCTCTGATTTTAATTATTTGATGGAAAATATTCTTTTTTGATCGAGAACATTTTTTTCTAAATTCATGATTATGCTCTAATCTTTGGGTAATGACTCTCACTTTTATCTAGCTATACATTCGGAGGTTAGCTGCTATTTACCACCACATTGGATTGATGGACTGCAAAAACACATTTCTTAATCTAGGAAAAATGGATATCATACCCAAGTACTGTACAAAGTGCACATTAAAGCTGATGCATTATCGATATTGTAAGTGTAGGGGGCTTTAATTGCTTATAGAAATCCTTTCGCTGACTTTTCATACACAGCATTATTACTTATCAACACACAAAATATGAAGCGGCAAAATTTATTAAAAAGCAAAAGAATGTCACTTAAAGGCCTACAGGTGGCACCGAATAAATAGTTCCTCCCACTGAGGTCGTCATTAAAATACTGATATGAAAAATATTGTAAAGAAAATACAATAAAATTGCATATACGGTATTATTATTTTGGGAAAACCAAGAAAATATTTATTGTCAAGGTTTTCGATATGCTATTAAAAAGAGATTCAATAGCGCATGCCTCAAACCTCTAGAAGCGTCTTTTTTTGCAAAAAATGTTGTGGTCATAGGAACAACTCTATTATGGTTTTGGCTTCCAACAAGTTTTCACTGATTTCAAGAGTGCTGTAACGCAACCAATTACAGTATTTCAATGCCTTTAGTTTTGTTGTTTTTCATTTCTTTTTTTTTTTGTTTTTATTTTTTGATAAATTTTTCTGATTAACAAAACAGTTTCAGAAAGTTGTCGCAGTAGCTTTTCTTATTTTGGTTTATTTCACACAAAAGAATAAAATAAAAGAAAGATATGTTTGAGCCATTTGCACCTGACATTGCCTATCTGGCTGTATTTCAGTGACATAAGATTAAGGAAACTCGTAAAATAGACTTCAAGCAAGGATCTGCGGAGAATAAATTCGAAGTTGCAAAATATACTTGATAACACTTATAGATTATATTGTTTTTAACAAAATACTGATAGATCATGAACGAGATTTGCTGTTAATTGGTTACCGCGAGCCACTATATCAAGTAGACATTGGCAAGTGTGACTTGAAACAACAAACGACCTCAAAACTTTTCATTCACTTTCCACGACTGTTGGCAACATTACAATTTTATTGATGTTGTGAGCGCCTGTATGCGGCTGAAAAAGGAATGAAAAAAATGAAATCGTTTGCCGCTAGTGCGTTCAACCATTAAAATTAAAAAATAGTTTTTGAGTAATTCTACGCAGCACATTCAAGAATGTCCGTAAATCTACAGAACCATAACGGCGAGGGAGGTGGTGAGGAAGACAGAGCTGATTACTGCTTTGACGCCAGGTGCTCCACTGATGACAGTCGTTGTGGGAACTGTAAAATTATGTAGATTTTGTATTTAGTTTTCTTTAAAACGAAGTCTTGAATTTACAGGCGTAGTTAAAAACCATTGGACGTAAACAAATCTTAACCGACATAATACGGGGATGGATGCAAATTTTATATGTCTATTTGTTTATGAGGTGCTCTACCACGTAAGTAATTTTACAAAACTAAATTGGAAAATAAAGGATAATTTAAACTAAAACTCTGTATTTCGATAAGTGATGAACCAAAAGTGATTCAAGTTTGTGATAATGAGCACACCGCGACCAACCTTTTTTGTAATACCTATTTGCTTTAATTTAGGTAATTATATTAAAACTTGACTCCCACAAAGAGTGCTGAAGAAATTTGAACAAAACTCAAATCCAGTCATTTTACTGCTACAGAAAATTCCCCAGTCCACTACTTGAATTTCTGCATTTTTTACTCAGCGATAATGTGCGGGGCGTTTACTCGCTGTTGTATAACTTGATGACATAAAAGACAAATGGCTACTGACTTGGGTAAATGTTAATACTCCGGCAGATTCGATAACGTCATAATGTAGTGTAATCGTATTTCCAGCTTATATTTGTATTTAACGGATAAAAAAATGCTAAATTTAAATTGACAGGCTTGTTTATGGGAATGGGGTTCCCAAGAGAATCCCATGGAAAATGTCCATGGAATAGGATGGAATGAGACAGCACACATTGCATTTCCCAATTTCCCATGGGACCTATGGGACAATAGCCATGTGATAGCCTTTTCATAATGTCATACCTAAATAGATTGGCAAACATATCAGAAACAGTTGATGAGCAGGAAATTGAAAATTTGCTGAATGAGCAAAGTGACTCGGAATATGAGTGCCAGAATGATACTGAATTTTGAACTTATCTAAACTTTAAAGTAAACAAAGTCAATAGATTTTTTTCGTTTTGTATCTCTGTTTGTACGTGTAGTCCTAGCTAGTACACATTATACTTAAATTTTGATAAATTTATTTTTTATTGAATTGTATTTTGATGGAAATCCCATAAGGTGGGATAGGATGGGACAAGCCTGAACTGCTATGGAATGAGATGGGATGGGACAGAAAAATATGTCCCTTGGGCAAGCTTGTAAATTGATGCGACAATTAAGTTCACTGATCTTCAAATAAACAAAGTCAAAACATACTCACTTTGACATAAAACTGTTGTAGTGTTGCCGTTGATGAGTACAAACTCTCACCGGTGCTTTTCATAATGCAGCAATGGTTTCGACTTTGTTTAGTTGATGATTGGTAAACTTATAGCAATTTTTTAAAAATGTGCATTTTTTTTTGGTCCTATACGCTACAACAATGAGCTGGAAATGTGTTTGATACGATGTAATCGAATCTGTTGAAGTATTAATGTTTACCGCTGACTTAAATAGCACGGCTATCTTCAAGTCTAAATTGTTTAACACTATTTATTCAAAGCACTTGTGTAATTTGGCGTAAATCCGAATAAAATAATCACGTTTATTTGATTAAACATCATAAGGTACCATATAAATTAGTCTTACCGAAACAACCAAGGGCGGTGTCTACAGAGGTAGCGTGACCGTCTCCAATCAAACTGATTCCGCAAAGGCAATAAAAACTCCCAATGGTGTTGAAGCAAGTCGCGTTTTGGTGGCAGGTGTGTTGGTTGGCGGCTGTTTCGGTCGTGCATTCGTTGATGTCTGAAATTGCAAGATTAAAGAAACAAAAATCGAAAAATCGGCTGCTTCACATCCACACCAGCCCCGCACCTTAATTTGCAACGTCATCCCTGCTGCAGCGCAAATGTTAAAATGATGAATAAGCATTTCAATATACAAGGTACATTGGGGTTGGCTATAACACACTTGACTAAATCGAAAATGTACAACAAGCTGCTGTCTTTGAGCTGAAATCCTGAGGCGTGCAAAATAACAATGACTTCCTCCAGCATACACTTATACAAAGATATACAAAAGGTGGCTGAAATTTCAATAATCTGAAATTTGTGCAATGCGTAACAAAACACTTGTCGAGATTAAGAGTTAGGATTGGGACAATTTGCTCAGGGGCCAAGGCAACTGCGAATGTGCTTCACCTAAAACCTTCCAATTGCGAAAAGTGTAAAATAATTACAACGGTAATACAGTATTTCATAAAATGCTTGATTTTGTATGCTTAGTGTGTTGTGCAATAAAAATTGGTTTAACAAGTTAAATTATTTCAAATGTGAAATTGGCTGAACTTATTGTAACGCTTGTGTCATAAGAACGCGTCCCAATGCGGTCGACTGGCTCGGTTGAACAACGTGTCGAACTACTCTCCGGTTTGACTTAAGAACCAATTGCTCCGATTAATCTTTCACTTGTGGCTACGTAGGAGTTGACGCTACATCATCCCCCTCCCATACGCTGACGACGGCACTTCCACATCTCCAATCATCGCGAGGGAGAGCGCGTCCACCACTCCAACGTCCTGACGTGCTCGTCATTGTAACGTTTGGCTCAATAGGACGCGTCCCATTGCGGTCGTCCGGCTCGGTTGATCAACCTATCGAGCCACTCTCCGGGTTGAGTTAATAACCAATTGCTCCGATTAATCTTTCACTTGTGGTTACGTTGGAGCTGACGCTACATTATTCAATAGATTACAGAGATGTCACAGCCGGTTGCAGCCTTGGGTGGTAAAAATTTGAAAGATGCTTATATTATATAAGCGTTCTAATATACGTTAGACTATAGTTTGAGATTTGAAAGATGCTTATATTATACAAGATGCATATGTTATATAAGCGTTCTAATATACGTTAGACTATAGTTAGAACTACTTGGAAGCTTATGTGGTCCACTAGAACACGTTTGACCAAATCAGAAAGGCAATTTAATTCTGAATTAACTTTAACTCTGACTCCAAAACTAACCCTAGTTTTAGCTCAAGCCCAAACCCAGGCCCGGCGCCAGAATAGCGTGACTGGGGTGGCAGAAATAAATTTTGGGGGGGCACGAGAAGTTTATTTTGTGTGAATTCGAAAGGGGCACGGGGTCACAAGAAATTTATCCCTGTCTGGATCAAAGGAACAAGGTGTGGTGCGAAAATTCAAAGGGATTTACCGGCCGAAATCGGTATTTCAAGTGGTTTTTCCGGCCGAAAACAGGTGACCTCCAAATAAAAAAAAAGGCCTTCACTGAAATTTCAAGGGATTTTCAGGCCGAAATCGGAATTACAAGTGTTTTTTCCGGCCGAAGACTGGTGACTTCCAAAAACAAATCCAAAAAAAAGGTCTTCACTGAAATTTCAAGGGTTTTCAGGCCGAAATCGAAATTTCGACTGGTTTTTCTAATTTTAAGTCCACAAAAAACACTAATTTGGGCCTCGATTTGCGCTCCAAAGCCCCAAACCTATTAATTTCTTCGGGGCACAGTCCTCGCTTGGGGGGGCACAATTTTCGTTTGGGGGGGCACAAGCAGTTAGTTGGGGGGCACGGCCCCGGTATGCCCCCCGTGGCGCCGGGTCTGCCCAAACCTAAACTCTAACAAATGAAAATCCAAAAATACGCGAATAAAATGTTTTCAAAAGATTGAAACCATAAAAGTCAAAATCTGGGTCAGCTTCTGATCGTCTTATTCTATAGCTGCTTGCTTGACTGGCTGGCTGCACTGAGATTTGACAGTCACACTCCAGCTCGCGCTGTGCGAGTAATGAGCGCGTAAGATTCTTGACCTCAATTCTACTCGACGATGAATATTTATTCATTTTCCTTCTTTCTTTGACTCAATTTTTTCTTATAAAATAGTCACTCTCAATTAACTAGGGCTAAAGATCAATTTAAAAAAAAGCAAAAAAATAAACGATTTTAGAAATAAACGTCTATAGCCGTGACTCGCGCGGTAAGTTTTTTGATATCCCTTTCTTGTGCTTGATTGGGTCAGATATTTTTTTCTTTGTCAATTTTGTCATATTTGCTTACTACGTTCAGATTGATGCTAAGCATAACTGAGCAGGGGTGGAGGCCGGGAAAATAATTTTTCGTACGCGAGCAAAACGCTGCAATTGTGCGAGTTTAAGTTTTTACTTGAATATACCGGCCATACGAGTTTAGCCCCCTTCCATACCATACATACCCTGCAAGCGTGTTCACAAAAGTCAGATGTTTACCTGCGCAGTTGCCGTCAGCTCCGTCGCCAGTGAATCCTGAGTTGCAAGTACACAATTGTGCATCGTTATTATTAGCGCTTGTGTCTGGATCATTGCACACTGCGTTGCCATCGCAGTTGGCAGGGTTTGCGTTAGTCGACACACATTGGTCTGAAAATAAAATTGGATTGACAAAGTAATGACTGGACACGGATATCGAGCAAAATGGCTGAAGGGTGAAGGACTTGACAGATATGAGATAAGCAAATCACTTGAAACTGCCATCTTCATTAAACGCAACGAATATGCTTTACGTAGGAAACTTCTGCAAAAGACCTTTAAGCCCCAATCCGCTGTACTTTAGCAACCGCGTTGAATACCAATAAATATAGCATAAATCTGGCAAAACTGAAACAGGAATGTTGATAGTGACGTGACGAGGAAAAAAGATAATAAGCGAACAGAGTAGTGTAGAAAACAAAAGAGACGAAGTACATTAAAAAGTTATCGTGGTATGGAGGGTTTACAGTTTTTATCAAATTAAGCAAAATTCATTCAGTAACAAAATATTTGGGAAGATGAAAAAATGAATGAAAAAATATCAGGCTTACTAAAGCAAAAAAGTACATCGTAACAACAGGAAACAAACTACCGTACGTAACAAAAAGGATGCGTCACGATTAACCCCAAGTTCAATGCAGTCTAGTTTTTTAATACCATCTGCTTTGCGACCTTTCTTCGGAATTTGCTCTGGTATAGGGTACCTTCTTTACTACACAAACTAACTGTCCATCCAGGGTATGATTGGGAGGTTGCCATTTTTTAAGTTATTTTATTTCTCATGTCACTTTTATGACAGTTGGTCCGGTTTGGGAGGGTTTGGTTGGTTTCACCTATATGATGGGATGAAGAGCAGACAGGGATCATGGTGAAACCAGCCAAACCCTCTGAAACCTACCGCATTAACCGCCACAAAAGAGACAAAAGAAACAAAAAGAAAAAAAAACCGGCCGTGTCCCCAATCATACCCTTGATGAACTAACTGTTAGTTAGCGTAGTAAAGAAGGTACTATCCCAGAGCAAAATCCAAAGAAAGATCATCGCACGGCAAAAGGTATCAACGAACTGAACTGCATTAAACTTGGGCTTAATTCTGACGCATCCTTTTTGTCACATTTATGTTTTGTAATTTGCTGCCTGTTTGTCTGACGTAGCATTTTTCCTTTAGTAAGCCTGGCCTTTGATTTATTTTTTCCTCTCTCATATATCTTGTATTTACGCCTATTTTTTGCTTCTTAAATGTAATGATTACGTTTTAATGTATTTTATATTTTTTGTTTTCCAGTTGGTTTGCTGATTATTTTTTGTCACCTCACTAGCAACATTCCTGCTTACGTTTTGCCAGATTGGTGATGTTTTTTTTGACGTTGTTCTACTTTTTCGTATTGCCTGATGAAGTGGTTTGCATACTTTACCCACGAAAGCTTGCAGAAATAAACCAAAAAATAAGTTATTCTTCAAGGCACAATTTTGCCAACCTTTTTAATTAAGCCAAAACAAATTATGCATGAATGAAGTTTTGCTTGAGATCCAATTACGTCGGTCAAAAAGTCAACCAGTAGCATGAATAACTTTCCACTTAACTGCGGACCAAAAATAGCAGGCTGTTTCACCATTCACTATCATGGGTTGGAAAACTCACGATAAAAAAAATCTTAGAGGAGGGTAGCCAACTGTTTTACGATGATTCTTTTAACATGTGCATACTGCATATCTATGGCTTACAGTAATTACTTACCCTGGGCTGCTGCAAAGTATTGAAGAGCTAGAAAGCCGACCAAAAAACCTGTAATATGATATAAAAAAGCACAGTATTAAGCTAAATTGCTTAAACGGATCGAAAGAATTAAAGATTTGTAAAGATCTTTTACTTTTGAACTTTCCACTGAATAAATTGATCGACAAAATTTGCTTTTCATCATGATAACGCTAATTCCGTACAATGCTTGGCTTTATTTTGCGTATCTCATTCTCATTTTGATGATGGATAAATTTTTGTTAAAACCACATTTGAGACGCCCCAAAATACAAATCGCTTTACAGGATTACAGTAAAAAAGTGTAAGTTGTACAATGTACAATGTACATACGATAGTAAATACTAAGCTATGGAGTTGCTGAAATCTTTAGGACTGCTAAACTATACCTTGTGTAATGATAGTTAGGTGCACTTACTTGTGAATGAAGCCAAACTCATTTTCGTTGTAATTGATTGATTGAGAAAAATACTCCTAAAACTTTTGAACTTAATATCAACAAACTAAAAAATCAATTGTTAAAGATTAATCTTTGAAAATAATTACCGGTAATTGTTAATGTTCAAAAAATTAATATAAGTCATTGATTGTTTAAAATTATTAAATACAAAGAGTTTAGCTTTTGATTAAAAAACAACTGACAAAAAAAAATTGAATTCTATTCTCGATCTCAAAATGGGGTTTCAATCCGAAGCTGAATTTGAACAACCAACCTACATTATGTTCAAAGATGATTGTTTGGTTCGCACGATGATTGCCACCACTCAATGAATAAGCACACCACCACCACACAGGCGGCCACCGTTGATGGATAACACATCGTTCTTTTACTCGTCGTGTAACCGCCTGCTACTCAGCTGCCTATCGAATGTGTAATTGTGTAGTAAACAACTCCGCACATCATTTTATACGTTTCTATTTATTTTCAAATTTTTACTCGAATTCTGATATCAGAGCTTGTTTCTTAAATTTAGAGTCAACAAACTGCATTTTAGGTGCAAGCGGCGAGTCGTAAAAGGCGAGAAGTTTTGTTTGCGAAGTTCTAAATGAGAAACAATCAACGTTGGAGATTAAAAAGTTTCGGTTCAATCCGGAAAAGTTTGGCGTTTGTAAACCATGGTTGTGTTTATATTTGAATAAGGTGTATAAAACGAATAGCCATAACTAATTTTTGAAATTAGTTTTAGTATCAACATTTAATTTACGAAACGTATAACAAACAAATTATCAAAACAGCAACTTGATATCAATCAAGTTTAATTCAAAGCAATTAATTGTTCTACCGTTGGAGAATATGGCGTCGTAGTAATTTTGCCCTAAGTCGCTTTATTTGCGCTTCTTCTGTAGAGAACATTTTTTGCAAAGGGATTAGTGAAATTTTGAAGTACAATAATAAGGTCGTATTCACCAAAGTGGATTAGCTTCGATCCCAGGATTAACAAAACTTTTGGGGAAAATTTAGACAAATGTCCTGGCAAATTGCTGTAATTATAAAGTAATTCGGGGATAGCATCTTTGAACTTGCAAGTTTATTCTAATCTATAGTAAGTTAAGATCGTAAATGATAAATAATTGATTATCCACAATCAAAATTTATCCACGTTGGCGCATTTGATCCATAGAGCTTCAATTTTTTGCCTGCATTGGCTTGCGCCTTATACAAAGTGTGTGTTTGCAAAATCAATCAATAGCAAAGGCTTGTTTGTTTAGTAGAGTTCTAAAGACTTTTGCTTTTCTTGTTATTGTTTACGTCATGCACATTATTTTTATTTTAACAATTTGACGATCTTTTAACAAATAGCTTTTAATTCAATAAGAATTAAAAACGGCAAATTAGCAAATTTTGGTTGAATTACTTTCACAAATGAAGAACTAAGTAAGTTTGAAGTGCTTAAAAAGAAATTAATTTTAAGGGTGTTTTGCTTGATCTAACTCCGACAAAGTGGGTCAAAACAAATTGCTTCTATGCAAAGTTGTTTTTTTTTGGTCTTTCTGTAGTCTGACCAAAAATACACTATTAGCAGCAAATGGATGATTACAAACATATTTGTATAGTTTCATGCTACCAACAATTTTAGTAAATTATAAGAAATATCTAAATGTTTATTATCTCGTTAAATTTTTTATAATAAAGGCTCTGTGCAAATGTAAAACGTGCAAATGTGATTCTTGAAATTGTTTCATATGTTTTTTTGGTTAAAAGCGATACTCTGTTAAATTTGTTCAAATTTAACTGTAGAAAACGGCTACAAAAATGTGAATACAAATTTTTGTGGTTTTGTACTATATTGAGTACATTTATAAATCATTATACTAAAATTTACCTTGTGTTTGCCGAAAATAACTCGAAAATGCGATCAACCATACCGTATAAGGTAGAGGTGACTACTGGCTACTTTTATTTTTTTCTAGAAAATTAAATAAAAAAATGAAAATATTTACTTCCGTTTTCTTGTTTGCTTGTTTAAGGATTGAGTTACGTTAGTTCGAGTTACGGTCAAAGATTGGTAAGGGGCGCCAAACGATTACATTTATAATGATCTGTATATTTCAGGAAACTGAAAACTGGGCTACTCCAAAACATAATTCTACATGAAATGAAAAATGATTTTAAATCTTTTAAATTCAAAAATATATTTTCTTTTCTTTTTGGGGTGGGAATAAAAATGGCTTTAGTAAACGAGATTATAACTAAGTTTTTCAAAGCCGAAAAACAAAGCAGCAAAATGAACCATTCACTGCTTTGATAACTTATTTTATCGAAATGAGGCAAAGACTGTTTAATGTTTATTGAAGCAACCATGCTCACATTCGAGTGGCGGAATTACCGGAAAATGCGATACGATTTTTTGTTTTTGTCATAAAGATAATTTGACAAAACATTTTTGCAATAATTTCCGTAAACTATTATTTTTATTATTGAATACATTAGAAAGCAGATGCAATTCCACTGCTGTCTTTCTATCTTGTCTCGGTAACTGCTTTGCAATGTCGGAAATTAGCGCTTAAATAGTCCGCGAGACTTGCTTTTTATCCGTGATGCGACGTCCATGGCAACCACTTTGAAGGAATCAATTCAACGGAGAGGACGACATTCGTTGGGAGGATAGAATTTCTAGTCGCGATTGCGAGTTACTAGGGACACTTTTTGTTGTTGTTTTTTATCTTTTTTTTTCATCAGTACTAGCTTTCATATTTTCAGAAAAAAAAAAACCTAAGCGTGGCATCGCGGCGAAATCAGAAACCACTTGGCTTAGAAAAAGTTTTCGCAAACGTCGCCGCAGAAAAAGTTTGTTTCCCAACTAAAAATTTTCAGTTAGGCAAGCCCTTTATGAGAAATTTCAGAAGAAAAAGATTAAAACAGGTAGCATTTTCTGCACCGAAGGAAGTTCTTTTTAGCTTTATTTTAGTGCCAGCCGCTTTTTTGGATGATGTCAAACGTTTTCAGCGTTTTTTTATATGCAGTGTGCACACTATTGTTTGTATGCACTCAAAACTGTTAAAATGTATGTTATATTTTACATTGATTGTTTGTTTCGTTGTAAAGTGTTATTCATTTTTCTCTTTGCACTTAATTCTTTTGTAGAATTTTGGTTTTCCAATGGTAATTTTGTTTCTCTTAGATTAAAAAGTTTGTTATGTACTTTTATAGAGAGTCTAGTTAAGATTAAAATGTACTGTATACTATAAATATCAGTTATTGCAGCGGTTCCCAAACTTTTTTTGTTGGAGGCACCCTTTAAAAACGTTTCAATACTCGCGGCACCGTAATGAAGCCAACATTTGCAAATTTTATGTTTTACCAAAAACAATTGAATATGAATCCTATTTATTGTTCAAATGCAAAATACTGAAAAAAGTATGCACTTAATGTGAGGTGTGAGCTTGTTGCTCTATACACATTTTATCAAAGCGCGGTGCAATGTTGGATATTGCAACACGCATCTCGCGTTCAATGTCAATCTTATTGCGGTACTTCGACTTGATTACTGCTACAGCAGAAAAACCGGCCTCACACAAATATGACGTTGCAAACGGCACAAGAACACGAAGAGCTTTACAGCTTACAAGCGGAAATTCAAGTCGAACTTTAACCCAAAACGCAATGAGTGAATTAGGGTTGTAAATGCTTTTCAAAGTGAGATCCGAAGATAGATCGATAAATTGTTCAGCTTCCAGAGATGTAAAATCCCGAAGGGCAGTTGCATTATCAACAAATGGATTTCTTATCCAATTGTGCTTCTCCATGTCTTCAGAAAAATATTTCTCAAAATGCAAGATTAGAGCATCCAAATGCGAACACATCACAGTCTTCATATCACACTCATTGGTATTTTGCTGCGACAGATTGCCAGATCGCGAGTTTAAATGAGATTTTAAAAGTGGAAAACTATCACATTGCTCGTTATTTTTCAACAGATCAGTTTTCCATAACTGTAGTTTTCTTTTAAAGGCTGTAATTTTGTCGTAAAGTTGCAGAAGATGAGTATCTTTTCCTTGAAGTGAGACGTTTAATTGATTTAATTTCGCAAAAATATCGCATAGATACGCCTACTGAGTCAGGAAAATTTCATCCTCAAAGGTAGTAGCAAGTGTATGGTTTTCTTCTTTTAAAAATATGAAGATTTCGTTTCTCAATTCGTAAACACGTGACAGAACTTTGCCTTTGGAAAGCCACCTTGCATTACAATAAAACAATAAATTGTTGTGGTCTGCTCCTAATTCATCGCAAAGACGCTGGAAAAGCCGAGCTTTAAGCGGCCGTGTTTTAATGAAGTTCACAGTTTTAACAACAACTTCGAGCACTTCGTTAAGATCACCACTGAGCTTTTGCGAAGCCAGCGCTTCACGATGTATTAAACAGTGAGTCCATTTTGCATTGACGGCAACGCCTTGCACTAATGCTCGCAGCCCGCCAAAACGACCAGACATAGCTCGGGCTCCATCAGTGCATAAACCAACGCAGTATTTCCACTCGAGGTTATTTTCCAGAAAAAAGTTGTTCAGAATTGCAAACAATTCATGTGCTCTACAATTTGTCAAAATGGGTTTACAAAACAGCAAATCTTCAATGATGTTGTTGTCATTGTCAATAAAGCGTACGTAACAAATTAAATAAGCATCTTTATTGCCGCTACTGGTTGTTGCCTCATCTAATTGTAAACTGAACTCATTTTCGCGCATTTTCGCTACCAGCTGATCATTGATATCATCCGCAATTTTATCAATCCTCCTGCAAATGGTATTGTTTGAGAGTGGAACAAGTTTTAGTTCTTGAGCAACTGATTCTCCAAGCATTGTTGAGACTAAATCAAGAGCAGCAGGAAGCACGAGTTCTTCTGCAATAGTATGGGTTTTTTTGCATTTCGCAATTCTGTACGCAACTTTAAAAGACGCAAGCTGTGCCTTGGCAGGTGTGTGCAAAAAATTTGAAACTAAGACCGCCTGCTTATTCATTTCTGATAACTTACGAGCGAAAAATTCGCGTGGTTTTCCATCTAAGTTGCTGTGGTTTGTAGTTAAGTGGCGTTTTAGTTTACTGGGTACCATACATTCCGTGGCTAAAACTTCGCAACAAATAACGCATTTCGGATGCTCAACGCCTTTCCTTTCTGTGACTGTAAAGCCAAAATTGAGATAACTGCTGTCGTATTTTCTAGTCTTTTTTGCTGCACTTTTTTCTTTGTTTACATTAACTTCCATCTGCCTCTTCTGAGGTAAAGTACTGGTAACAAATGCGTCCATTACGAATCCAATAAATTGTTAAAGCTTTACTGCTGATATTGTTTGACACTATGGAATGTGTTATGTTCTACACTCGTGTGGTTGCTATAAAACCAAATACAGCAGAAGCTGTTAAATTGTAACAATAATTAATTGTAACCGGCAATTGTTACACAAGATACCACATACGGAAGATTAATCTTCATAGTGACGTGTTATTACGTAATCGTTTTACAAGCAAATCTTCCAGACAGTATTTTTCCATTATAAAATTTCGAGGTATTGAGCAGACTCGACACCAAACACCACGTGCGCGGAGATCCACGACAAATGTAACAACTTTCGCGGCACCCCTGGAAAAGTCTCGCGGCACACCAGGGCGCCGCGGCACCCAGTTTGGGAACCGCTGAGTTATTGGATTAGAATTTTTCTTAATTAGATTGGCCACTGCATAAATGCTGCAACATTCAGCACGTGATGCCGCTGCATTGAAAATTTCAAGATTTGTTGAAGATCCTTCACACTTGGTGAGCCTGTTAAAACTGTTTCTTCATATTATGAAATTGTTTTGAGTTAATTCTAATTTTTTGTGGTTTCTTGTTACTTTCGTGGTGAAAAATCTAAACCCTTAGATATTTGTTCATACATCTGCGCAATTAGTATTCAAAACGTATGTCAATTAACTCAAAACAATAGAGCCAAAGCTGTCGTAAACATTTTATTTAAAAAGAGACGTTTTGGCTAATTACTTAAGTCATTGTCAAGATGTAAATTGGGCATTATTTACAGATTGACCATGATTGACCATGACTTAAGTAATTAGTCGAAACGCATCTTTTTAAATAAAATGTTCACGACAGCTTTGGCTCTGTTGTTCTTAGTGATGCTGTTTCTCAAAACCAATTTTTATGCTCCAGTGTTAGTGAGGCTAAAGCACTGTAGAATTTTTTTTTTATTTTGCAACATAAATTACAGTCACCCACGCAAATATTTTCATTGTTGTTATTCGGTTTCCATATATCACTCACGCTTTTGCAGAACATGATTCTATTGGACAGACAAAAAGTTTTGGTCTATAATAATTGCCCAATTGCTTACACCCATAAGGCTAATCAAAGTTGTAAATTGGGCAAAATAGAGTTTACAACTTTATGTATTTTGGCCAGTAAACTAGTTGGCCAGTTAACAGAGTTGTAGACTGGCCGACTTTATTTCAGACCCAAACCCGGCCCGAAACTGTAAAATGATTGAAAGCTCAAACCAGTCCCGAAAAAGCTCGAAAGTTAAGTTAGGTCTAAAAAACGAATATTGATAATTGCTCCTTTCCTTTAGATAGCTTAAGTCAGCTCTGACTAAATTGAAGTATTTGTAGGTATAATGTCATGTAACAATAGTGATTGTGTATCTATTTATCGCATTGATGCATAAAGTCTTCATTCAGTGTTGATAATATATTTTGATTAAGTTTTTATAAGCAAAACACAAGGCATCAGTATCAAGCCCGAATTATGCCATAAATTTTGTCAAACTTAAGCCCGAATCTAACCCAAAAAGCCCGGTCTGACTTCCAAGCCTGTGGCAAACTATAAAAAATAAATTGAGTGTTTGTTTTGCAGCTTTGAAAGCTAAAATTAAAATTTTACGAGAAACGCTGAAAACAATTCTTAGCAGTTATTGGTTAAAAACGAAGCTCTAACAAGTATTGGTTACAGTTTAATTTATACAGCAACTTATAAAATTGCAATAATTATTTTTGCTGTCAACTGTGTTTAATTGCTAATGCATATGTTGAATGTCGAAAGAAGCAATATTGCGTTAATAGCGTTTTACCAAAACATCTTTTTATAAAAATTTTGCCAAGATAATAACGCATTTACTATTAACGTCATGTAAACAATTATTGTTATGATATCCGCTCTATAGCCAACGTAGCCGAACACTTTTTCAATAACTTAAATTCAAACTCTTCTCATGTAAACAATAGTTGAATTTCGTAGCCATGGGAAACGTTAAACGAATCTGTTGAATCTAAAGGTTACTTAATGTACGGCTAATAAACTTTGCATTGAATTTTTTCAGTCAGCAATGTCAGAACTACTTCCAGCTTACAAAGCGCTCACTGCTCAGCGATCAACAAGGTGAGAGCGTTACAGTTTGGTTTCTAAATTAGCGTAAAGTTTTATTAACCTCATACTACTGTTGCGATCTCCCAGTGGCCTCCAAAATAGTAAAAGTCATTTACATGACATAAGAGTGCTTACTGTTGATATTTCAAAAATTTATCGCAAGTTTTTTTCGAAGTTTCCAAACAAAAAGTTGATGCAACACATCTCTTTCAAACAAAATGGCGAACAATTTTAGCAAAAGCAACCATTCTTCATCGAGGGGATTTGGCCACCGCACAAAAAACGATTCAATCGTTCGCTGAAATCAATTAGTTGGACAATGTTGCTTGTTTCAATAATTATTGTAGTTGCTAAGGTATTGACTGCTTGTTGCCACGGCTCAAATAACAAGCGATTCGAACAATTGTAACCATAGCGGCCAGTATTTTGTACAAGCTGATCGATTTTTGAAATGTACCTACTTTAGCCAATTACTAGATAATAAATTGTGTTCGTTCCAATTTGAACGTTGGTTTCTATGTCCGTTGCCATGCCAGCATTACAATCCCTTTATGTTTTTCTTAGTCTTTCCTAACACTTTTTGTTCATGAGTAATTATAGGCTGTACTTTCAAATGGCTGGTGATATAGAATGCAACCCAATTCCATTCTACATCTTTTTCTTAATGTGCACGCATTTGGCGATGGCAATGGAAAAACCAAATCAACTTCGTTTATGCTGGAATTTGATTTTGGACTGAAACAACAAAAGTTCATTGAAAATTGGCTTGATGCAGTTTAGAAAATTGTAGGACGTTAGAAAATCGACCATTTGTGGTTTTTGTTAATTCCAAGTTCTATAGAATTTATTTTTTTATTTTTTATTTTTTTGTTTTTTATGAGTGAATATTTGGTTCAAGCAGGAAATGTTAGTTGAAATCAAATTGTTGAGATAAATTAATTGATGATTCAATTATTTTCCCAAATCAAGGCTGACACTTGAGGGAAAATTGCAAACTCAATGTGTGAAAATAAATCTTTCGACAGCACATCAACTTCAACTTAATGTCTGGGTAGATATGCGTAGAACGTGTATGTTTATTAAAACGATGAATTGTTTGCCCTACCCCTTCCCCCTTATTCTCATTATTCCTTAACCCTATTTAAATCTGAATTGTACAATCCAGTGAGTCAAAAAAAATATGATTTAGATTGACGATGGATTGAAAAAATCAAACCGAAACACCTCAATAAATACGCTCGCAGTGATTTGGTTTTATAATTTCAGACTAAATTATTCACGAAGTTCATATACCAGGCTCGCAAATGAAAAATTATGTTTTTAACTTAAAGCAAATAGTGCAGCAGTTTCGGAGACAGTAGCTAGTTACAACAGAAAGAAAATCAATATTCCTGTAAAAATAGTGTTTTAATTGCGTAATGGCGTATGATGCACTGTGTAAAATATTGTTTGTTAATTTTTTATTCTTTTTTTACAATTTTGGATGATTTTTTTGCTTTGCTGTAGTAACATATTTTTCTAAAACTAATATTTTACTAGAGTTTTATTTTGTTTTAATATTTTGCTGTAATATTTTGCTAAACTTTAATTTGTTTCAGTAAAGTATACCAAAATTTTATTTGTAGGATACAGTAAAGTTAATTGTTTTATGTAGGCCTATAGTTTTAATAAAACATTTTAATAAAAATAATTTTGTTTTTTAAAATTATTAATTGAGAGAAAAGGGCAGAAACTAATCTACGATTAGTAATGTTCAAGTAAAAGTACTAATAAAATTTATAATGGTAAATGATCTATATTTTAACAATGGTTATCTCAGTATAATGGATTTGCTGAAAATATTAAGACAAAAAATTATGCGAAAATCAAACAATATACAATGTTTTGCCAATTCATTCCAAAGCGATTGACCACGAATAACAAACTTTCGCACAGCATTGCGAGGTTGTTTATCAGTTTAATTCCGCACTGGTTGCCGTAGCTACAATTGGTTGCCATAGCTGCCGTAAATATTCTATACATAGAGACACGCACTACGGTTTTTAATTAAGACCCGTTGCTTGTTATAGTAGATGTGTTGTTTATTGGATTTAATGACTTAGTTTTTACATCAATTCCATTAACACAAAAAAGGCATTGTGGAAATCGTAATCGAATTGTTGTTTTGATCGGTTGAATTCCCTCTCTTGAAAAATAAGTTTCCACTGCTTGATTCGCCATTATGCATTTAGCGTTTTTCCTTCTGAATTTGATTGGGATAATTCAGTAATTTCAAAAAAAGCAAGCTTATCAAGTAATATTTTATTTTAAATTAAAAATCAAATGCATCAGATTCGCTGCATTTGCATCGCATTTTATGGTCATTTAGCGAATTAATTAATCCGCTGTTGATAAGTGAGTTCCAGAAAGTGTTTTGAAAGATATCACACAACAATTACACGCCAGTTAAAGGGCACTTGCACAGCCAGATTTCTTAGCCCTAGCTTCAGAGTTTTATAGATTTCGTTGGATACTAAAAATTGCTAGCGATTAAATTTAAGTAATATTTAGGTTCTTTGTTAGAAATCTCTAATATCCCGTTACGAGAAAAACAAAGTGTTGCTGCATCAAATCAAATCTTTCATTACATTTGCTGTATTACACCAAAGCCTAAAACGAATTGGCGGAGCCCATCTACCGCGTCGTCACGGCAATTAAGTTACTTTTGAAGAAATGTTCCGCCAACTCGTTATTACGAAGAAAAGTATAACGGGTTGGCGGAGCCCATCTACGCGTCATTGCGCACAGGCAACACAGCTCCTTTTAAAGAAATGTCGCAGCGGTAGCGAGCCGATAGCAGCACTGTCCGATTTGACTGGCCCAAGATTTAACCCTCAGAAGCCAAGCTTCATAGGCGAACGCATTATCGCTCGACCAATTGTCCGGTTATGTTTAATTTTTATAAACTACTTTTAACATGCTTGTACAATATTTACATTTATTTAAACAAAAATTTTAAATGTGGAATGTTGCGTAAAACTTTACTTGATTTTTTTGTTTGGAATTTCAAAGCCATATTAACCCTCTTTCAAAATTTTATCCTTAATTTTAGCGTTTTAATTGCTTTGGTAATCTTTAAAAATTATTTTTTAGTATCTTTAAAAAATGCTAACGTCATAAATCTGCAGCAGTTACTGCAGCGCTTAAGATGAGTTAGGCTTTCAATACAAAAATTCGAATTAACTTCTCAGCTATTCTAACTGATGAGCCTAAATTAGTCAAAATGGCTTCGTTTTTGGCATCCAAAATTCAGAAATAAGGTGCGTTTTCTACTTATTCTCGTTTACTGCTGCGGTATTTTTCTTGAGGAATATTTATTTGAACTGATTTTTGTGTCTCAAAAAAGCTTATCCAATCTTATGAATCTACTGCTATCGGTATTCCGATTTGTAGAACAAGTTCTCCAATATTGTCCTTTTTTTATGAAAGCATGAGCCTGTTCAAGCTGTTACTGGCATTGTTATGAGAATGAATAATTAAAAAGTGATTTCCTAATAAATGTTGGACCGGTAAAATTTTAGAGTTTTTTGATATAGAACGTTACAGAGCTTATAACATACCGATTGCAGAATTTCTGTACCAGTAACAGTTGAAAATATAGTGCAAGAAGCGGAGCGTCTGTAAGCTTCGACCATATTTTTTTTCGTTTTTCAATAATTATGAGGTTCTGGGTTAACTTTAAAAGATTTCAAAATTATTACCTGAAACTTGGATCTGCGGCTGGATGAATTAGCGGAAATTAGCAAAACAATATATGTAGGGTAAAAATTTAATTTAACATCACCCAATAAGAAGAAACGACGTACTGTATCGGTTGCTAGGGAAAAAAACATCGATAGTTTCGTTCTGTGATCTCGAGCTTGTTTCGACACGACTTTGGTTGTTACGGTTACGAGTTGTCGGTTGGTGTAAAATAATGTTTTTTGAAAGGTTATTGCTTGTGATTTAAAATTGTCGTAGCTAACACCGATTTGTCTATTCTGATTTCTTTAGCTAACGCAAAGAAATGATTGTGTTTTTTTTTAATTTCATTTGATTGTAATAGGCGAATCTCCATAGTGAAAAACTTAGTGTCCCGAATAGGCGAATCTCCATAGTGAAAAACATACAAAAGCAAACTGGTGAGAACTGCTCATGAGTTCAAAGCTTGTTTCAGCCTGACGAGCTCTAGTAAAGCCAAACCGGTCGTGGTTTTTCTTGGTTTCTCTTCTGTTATTGACACCAAGACGCTCACCTCACCCATCAGTTTAAAGGAGGGCTTTAGCGTATCCAGGTTAATACATATTGTAATATAACCAACAAAGTTCTAAGGCTTTTGCATTAAGAGCGACGCTCAAAGTCTTATAGTTTTTATAAAAATCCGCCATTGGTTCTGATTTGCTAGTGCCTTGATGGCACAATGGTGGGGATTAGTGTTTCGTGTAGTCTGTGATGACCTAGTCTGGATGTTGCAAGTAAGTTGAACATTTCGTGAAAGAATAAATAGGCGGATCAGCTGGTTAGCGTTTTCTTGAAAAGATAGCAACACCATAATATTAAACATGCTGGCTCTTTAATATAATTTATATCGATTTGTATAGCGAACATGGATTTTGTTCTGGGAACTTCCAGTTTGAAACCTGAGTAAACTTGAAAGGATTGACATCAGTTGTGGTAAAAAATGCCCTAAAATTATGGTACATAGTACAGCAATTTTAAAAACCTTTTTGTTGGTAGAATTTTAGTAGTTACATACTTCAACAAACGCATCAAGCCCATTTATTTCAACAAACATGACTAAATTGCTGATCAATATGATCAAGTTACCGCGAACATTGATTTTAAGTCGACATAATTATTCGGTTAATTTACTTTTCTCTCTAGTTAACCAAATAACAAGAACCGGTAACACTTACATGTCTAATACTGTATTTTCATGCAATATAGTGTAGTTGTATATGTCCGTGAACTGTTTGGAAAACATCAACGCAATCAGCCAACGTTAAATATGATATTTCATTCAATGAAACAGAAAAATTTACGTGACCATGTTAATTAAAGCAAAAATTGAGCGCGATTTAAATTTTTCGAAATAAAAATTGATACATTAACAATTCATCTTGAAACTCAATTTTTCCTGGTTAGATCTGTATAGGCCGGACCGCATCACCCATTTTGTAATGAATATTTTAGGCAATAAACCCGTCAAATTCATTTCAACTTTTCAGTTTCGAGCTTTACAATATCTGTATGTGACCTAATAAACAAATAATAAACTCAAAACTACCTTGATTAAGCCCCATAAACATGTCAATTTTCAAGTATGTTTAGATGTCTGAAAAAATTTAGAAGTCTCCTCTTTACACTGCAAATCGTTTACAACTATCAATCTAACTAAGAAATTTGTAAAAACGATAGGTCATTATAATGCTGGAGTGTAAGTTTTTATACTTTATTCGTGTTCACGTCAATGCAACAGAATAAAATACGTAATTAATTTTGTTGAAAACTGCTTGGTCTCTAAAACTTTATCATATTCGGTTGCAACTTTAAAATATTTCGATTAGTCCTATTTTTTTAGCGTTTGTCTCAAGGAATAAGTAACACTACACTACTAATCACTAGTAGCTCGGAGTCCGACTTGATTGTCATTTCAATTTCAACTGTCTTTTTAAGATGGTGATGATTTTCAATTGCTATGCAATAAATTTTACCATCTTAGTTAGTGCAATTAAAATATAGTGATGATTATGCAGTAAAAGCACTAAAAATCCTAAAACCACAACAGTGCTTGCTTCGCCGAAAAAACGGAGAAACAAGGCGCTGCTTTGTTTTAATTTTCAGTGATTTTACTGTGTATACTGCTTCGAAAGGTACTGCTGCCAAGCATTCCGTTGCGTTTTGTTAAAGCCAAATCTCTTCTATAGTAATAATTAAATAATTAAGAGTTTTATCCATATAGCATATTCAGCAAACGCAAAACTTAATATTTTGAATTCAAAGGGCTATTATTTGATTTTAGCCAATATTTGAAAATGCTTGTTTATATTACTGTAGACCGCCCCGAATGCTTCTTGTTCTTTATTTTAATATGTATAAATTATTGTAAACTGTGAAGTGATTTTAAGCCTAGAAAAAGTGTATCCTCTGTTTTGGATCTGCATTTTGGATTAAGTTTTAATTCTACTAAAACCTGTTTTGGGATTTATGAGAAAGACTAGACTTAAAACAAAGCCCAGGTTCTTTTATAGTTGCCGTGGGAGTGATTTCTCGAAAAAAGAATACTTCAATGAAAGATTTAGAGTTTAAACAAAAAGATATAAATTTTTCGATGAAATTATAGTTATAGTTACTTCTCACAAAGAAATTACTTGTTTTGCGAAGACTTTTTTTTGCCAAAAAGTTAAAAATCTACGAAAGGCATTTTAAAACTTTAGCATGTAAATCTCTTTTGAACGTTAGAAATTAGGCGTTATAATAAGGAGCAAGCTCTTAGTGCGGTTTAGTAAGACTGAAAAACCTGTGTTGCCATTTGCAGTTTCATTTCATGAATCACATAAACAAACCGATTTTAATGAAAGGCCTTTCTTACCCAAATAGAGTAAGGAGAAATAAATGAATAGAGTTTCCTACCAAAAAAAGCACTAAAAATATTAAAATTTGAATATTATACTTTTGAGTTATTTTTACACTTTTTGTTTGGAGATAATATTCGTCAAAAATTTGTTGGATTAATTGCGCATGAGAAAAGACAACTTTCATTTTACTATTGCATCAAACGCTTTCGACTTCAATAATAATCAACATAAATCCGACGACGTTAAGTTCACGACACACGCGTTAGAACATAATTGAAAAATCAAGTCTCCCGAAATAAAACTTTAAATCTCCGTTATTTATTAGGACGTCATTTGATCACGACGCCTCGATCGTGGTAGCGGAAATCTCAAACAAAATGGCGAACTTCGAAGCGTTAGCTCAGAATATTATACGGGAATTTAACCAAATGCCACGGGACAAGGTGAAGTTACAAAGTCAAAGTTTTTGTTTTGATTAAAGTAAATAGAGATGAGCCTTTTGCCTTTTCAATCCTACAATAGCCAGTCTGAATTAAAAAGGAACGTTCTTTGGCCGATAAACAATTTTCCATTCTATGATTACGCAATGTATTCTACAGCTACCACGGCAACAAGAATCAAATTACATTGCGTTACAAAATTTTTTAGATTTTACTACCATTCCAAAAAAGTTGATGACATTTTGATAGAACAAGTGCACGCAAAATAAAACATGTCGATTCTCTATAGTTTCTGCGGCTGAAAAGAAAAATTCACACATTTGTTTTTATTTGTCAGTCTATGATAAAAACTTTTATGCCGTCACATTCTTAGAATAGAAATTATTGATATACAGACTTTCATAGCTAATAACCCTCTACTTAAACAAAATTTTGACAAACTAAAAAACTACTAAAATTCTACCAACAAAAAGGTTTTTAAAATTGCTGTACTATGTACCATAATTTTAGGGCATTTTTTACAATTGATGTCAATCCTTTCAAGTTTACTCAGGTTTCAAACTGGAAGTTCCCAGAACAAAATCCATGTTCGCTATACAAATCGATATAAATTATGTTAAAGAGCCAGCATGTTTAATATTATGGTGTTGCTATCTTTTTAAGAAAACGATAACCAGCTGATCCGTCTATTTATTTTTTCATGAAATGTTCAACTTACTTGCAACATCCAGACTAGGTCATCACAGACTACACGAAATACTAATCCCCACCATTGTGCCATCAAGGCACTAGCAAATCAGAACCGATGGCGGATTTTTATAAAAACTATAAGACTTTAAGAGTCGCTCTTAATGCAAAAGCCTTAGAACTTCGTTGGTTATATTACAATATGTATTAACCTGGATGCGCCAAAGCCTTTCTTTAAACTGATGGGTGAGGTGAGCGTCTTGGTGTCAATAACAGAAGAGAAACCAAGAAAAACCACGACCGGTTTGGCTTTACTAGAGCTCGTCAGGCTGAAACAAGCTTTGAACTCATGAGCAGTTCTCATCAGTTTGCTTCTGCATGCGGGACACTAAGTTTTTCGCTATGGAGATTCGCCTATTACAATCAAATGAAATTAAACAGTAAAACAATAACAAGAATAGAAAAATCGGTGTTAGCTACGAAAAATATCAAATTACAAGCAATAACCTTTCAAAAAACATTATTTTACACCAACCGACAACTCGTAACCGTAACAACCAAAGTCGTGTCGAAACAAGCTCGAGATCACAGAACGAAACTATCGATGTTTTTTTCCCTAGCAACCGATACAGTACGTCGTTTCTTCTTATTGGGTGATGTTAAATTAAATTTTTACCCTACATATATTGTTTTGCTAATTTCCGCTAATTCAACCAGCCGCAGATCCAAGTTTCAGGTAATAATTTTGAAATCTTTTAAAGTTAACCCAGAACCTCATAATTATTGAAAAACGAAAAAAAATATGGTCGAAGCTTACAGACGCTCCGCTTCTTGCACTATATTTTCAACTGTTACTAGTACAGAAATTCTGCAATCGGTATGTTACAAGTTCTGTAACGCTCTATATCAAAAAACTCTAAAATTTTACCGGTCCAACATTTATTTGGAAATCACTTTTTAATTATTCATTCTCATAACAATGCCAGTAACAGCTCGAACAGGCTCATGCTTTCATAAAAAAAAGGACAATATTGGAGAACTTGTTCTACAAATCGGAATACCGATAGCAGTAGATTCATAAGATTGGATAAGCTTTTTTGAGACACAAAAATCAGTTCAAATAAATATTCCTCAAAAAAAAATACCGCAGCAGCAAACGAGAATAAATAGAAAAAGCACCTTATTTCTGAATTTTGGATGCCAAAAACGAAGCCATTTTGACTAATTTAGGCGCATCAGTTAGAATAGCCGAGATAACTCATCTTTGAACAAAGCGCTGCAGTAACTGCTGCAGATTTATGACGTAAGCGTTTTTTAAAGATACTAAAAAATAATTTTAAAAGATTATCAAAACAATTAAAACGCTAAAATTATGGAAAAATTTTGAAAGAAGGTTAATATGGCTTTAAAATTCCAAACAAAAAAATCAAGTAAAGTTTTACGCAACATTCCAGATTTGAAATTTTTGTTTGAATAAATGTAAATACTGCACGAGCATGCTAAAAGTAGTATATTAAAACCAAACACAACCGGACAATTGGTCGAGCGATAATGCGTTCGTCTATGAAGCTTGGCTTCTTAGGTTTAAATCTTGGGCCTGTCAAATCGGACAGTGCTGCTAACGGCTCTCTACCGCTGCAACATTTCTTCAAAAGGAGCTGTGTTGCCTGTGCGCAATGACGCGTAGATGGGCTTTTCAGCCCGTTACACTTTTCTTCGTAATAACGAGTTGGCGGAACATTTCTTCAAAAGTAACTTAATTGTCGTGACGACGCGGTAGATGGGCTCCGCCAACTCGTTTTAGGCTTTGCTGTAATACAGCGAATGTAATTCAAGATCTGATTTGATGAAGCAACACTTTGTTTTTCTCATAACGGGATATTAGAGATTTCTAACAAAGAACCTAAATATTATTTAAATTTAATTGCTAGCAATTTTTAGTATTCAACGAAATCTATAAAACTCTGAAGTTGGGGCTAAGAAATCTGGCTGTGCAAGTGCTCTTAACTGGAGTGTAATTGTTGTGTGATATCTTTCAAAAAACTTTCTGGAACTCACTCATCAACAGCGGATTAATTAATTCGCTAAATGACCAAAAAATGCGATGCAAATGCAGCAAAGCTGATGCATTTGATTTTTAATTTAAAATAAAATATTACGTGATAAGCTTGCTTTTTTTGAAATTACTGAATTATCCTAATAAAATTCAGAAGCAAAAACGCTAAGTATAAAATGGCGAATCAAGCAGTGGAAACTTAGGGAATTCATCTAATCAAAACAACAATTCGATTACGATTAATGCCTTCTTTGTGTTAATAGAATTGGTGTAAAAACTAAGTCATTAAATCCAATAAACAACACATCTACAATAACAAGCTAGAATTGGTGTAAAAACTAAGTCATTAAATCCAATAAACAACACATCTACAATAACAAGCAACGGCTCTTAATTAAAAACCGTACTGCGTGCCTTTATGTTATAGGATATTTACGGCAGCTATGGCAACCAATTGTAGCTATGGCAACCAGTGCGGAATTAAACCGATAAACAACCTCGCAATGCTGTGCGAAACTTTGTTACTCGAGGTCAATCACTTTGGAACGAATTGGCAAAACATTGTATATTGTTTGATTTTCGCATGATTTTTTGTCTTAATATTTTCAGCAAATCCATTATACTGTACTGAGATAACCATTGTTAAAATATAGATCATTTACCATCATAAACTTTATTAGTACTTTTACTTGAACATTACTAATCGTAGATTAATTTCTGCCCTTTTCTCTCAATCAATAATTTTAAAAAACAAAATTAATTTTATTAAAATGCTTTATTAAAACTATAGGCCTACATAAAACAAATAACTTTACAGTATCCTACAAATAAAATTTTACTATACTTTACTGAAACAAATTAAAGTTTAGCAAAATATTATAGCAAAATATTAAAACAGACAAAATTCTACTAAAATATTAGTTTTAGAAAAATATGTTACTACAACAAAGTAAAAAAATCATCCAAAATTGTAAAAAAATAATAAAAAATTAACAAACAATATTTTACATAGTGCATCTTACGCCATTACGCAATTAAAACACTAATTTTACACGAAAATTGATTTTCTTTCTGTTGTAACTAGCTACTGTCTCCGGAACTACTGCACTATTTGCTTTAAGTTAAAAACATAATTTTTCATTTGCGAGCCTAGTATATGAACTTCGTGAATAATTTAATCTGAAATTATAAAACCAAATCACTGCGAGCATATTTATTGAGGCGTTTCGATTTGATTTTTTTAATCCATTGTCAATCTAAACCATTTTTTTTTGACTTACTGGATTATACAATTCAGATTTAAATAGGGTTAAGGGAATAATGGGAAAAAGGGGGAGGAGTAGGGCAAATAATTCATCGTTTCAATGAACATACACGTTCTACGCATATCTACCCAGAAATTAAGTTGAAGTTGATGTGCTGCCAAAAGATTTATTTTTGCTCATTGAGTTTGCAATTTTTCCTCAAGTGTCAGCCTTGATTTGGGAAAATAATTGAATCATCAATTAATTTATTTCAACAAATTGATTTCAACTAACATTTCCTGCTTGAACCAAATATTCACTCATAAAAAAAAAAAAATTCAATAGAACTCGGAATTAACGAAAACCAAAAATGGTCGATTTTCTAACGTTCTACCATTTTCTAAACTGCATCAAGCCAATTTTCAATGAACTTTTGTTGTTTCAGTCCAAAATCAAACTCCAGCATAAACAAAGTTGATTTGATTTTTCCATTGCCAGCGCCAAATGCGTGCACATTAAGAAAAAGATGTAAATTGCAATTGCGTTGCATTCTATATATAACTAGCCATTTGAAAGTACAGCCTATAATTACTCATGAACAAAAAGTGTTAGGAAAGACTAAGAAAAACATATAGGAATTGTAATGCTGGCATGGCAACGAACATAGAAACCAACGTTCAAATTGGAACGAACACAATTTCTTATCTAGTAATTGGCTTAAGTAGCTACATTTCAAAGATCGATCAGCTTGTACAAAATACTTAATACTGGCCGCCATGGTTACAGTTGTTCGAATCGCTTGTTATTTGAGCCGTGGCAACAAACAGTCAATAGAGTTACCTTAGCAACTACAATAATTATTGAGACAAGCAACATAGTCCAACTAATTGATTTCAGCGAACGATTGAATTGTTTTATGTGCGGTGGCCAAATCCCCTCGATGAAGAATGATTGCTTTTGCTAAAATTGTCCGCCATTTTGTTTGGAAGAGATATAGAGCATTAACTTTTAGCATGGAAACTTCGAAAAAAACTTGCGATGAATTTTTGAAATATCAACAGTAGGCGCTCTTTTGTCATCTAAATGGCTTTTACTATTTTGGAAGCCACTGGGAGATTGCAACAGTAGTATGTGGTCAATAAAACTTTATGTTAATTTAGAAAACCAAACTGCAATGTTCTCACCTTGTTGATCGCTGAGCAGTGAAAGCTTAGTAGTTTGGAAGCAGTTCCGATATCGCTGAATGAAAAAAATCCAACATAAAGTGTATTAGCCTTCAAAATTATTAAAGTTTGGATTCGATTGATTTGTTAAACGTTTTGCGTTGGTATGAAATTCAACTATTATTTACGCGGAGAAGAGCTTGACTTTAACTGATTAAAAAGTGCTCGACAGCGATGGCTGTAGAGCGGATATCATAAAAACTTTTGTTTACATTACATTAACGGTAAATGCGTTACTATCTTGGCAAAATTTTTTTGAAAAGATGTTATGGTAAAACGCAACTAACTCAATACTGCTTCTTTCGATATTCAACAAATGCATTAACAACTAATTACAAATGACAGTAAAAATAACTGCAATTTTTAAATTGCTATATTACTTGAACCGTAATCAATAATTGTTAAAGCTTCTTTTTAAATATTATCGTTTGAATTTTTCTCAGCGTTTTGGTAAAGTTTTAAGTCAAGTTTTTTTAGTTTTATAATTTCTAATTTAATTTATAATTTAAGTCAAGTTTCTAAGTTTTAAGTAAAGTTTTAAAGTTTTGGTCAATAAATTAAACGTATAGGCTTTTTAGACCTGATTTAGTTTTCGGTCTGTCTGGTCTGGCTTGAACTTCAATCATTATACGGGCTCAGGCTGGGTTCGGGTCTGAACCAGTTGGCCAGTTTAGAATTCTGGTTCACCTGATCGGTAAGCCATTGGGCATTTATAGGACAAAACGTTTCGTTTATGTATTAGAATTATGTTCTACAAGAGCGTGAGTGATACACGGAAACGGCGTTTTATCTTACGACTGTTGTCTATACGAAACCGCTCGCTTAAGAGTGTTCGGAAAAGTTAAACGACACTCGTTTTGAGTACACATTGCACAGATGCATGAACAAATATAAAAAGTTTAGATTGTTTAAACACAAAATGAACATACAGGCATAAAAAATAAGAATTAATTTTTAAAAAATTCGTTACACAAATTACAGTAATATTTTTGTTTATAATCAATATTTTGTTTTACCAATACAATATGAAACCATGTTCCGTAAAAACGTGAGTAATATGCGGGAACGGGATAACAACGATAACATTATTTTTGTGGATGATTATAGTTTAGGTTGCAAAAAAAAAAATCCTACAATGATTTAGCCTCATTATTTGTGTTCAGAAAAGTAAATTGACATACGTTTTGAATACACATTGCACAGATATATAAACAAATATCTTAGTGTTTAGATTTTTTAAAAACGGAAGGAACAACAGCGCACCAGAAAACTAGAATTAACTTAAAACAATTTCATAATATGAATCAACATTTTTAACAGGCTTACCAAGTGTGACAGGGATCTTCAATAAATCTTCAAAATTTTAAAGCAGCGGCATCGCAGGCTGGATGTTGCATTCGTGCCTTGGCCAATCTGATTTCCAAAAAAGATAATAATAAGCTAGTCCAATAACTGATATCAATAATACAGGTTCTATTACTAACTACAGTAAAATCTCTATGAAAACACACAAAAAACCTATCAATCTACAAATTATAAAATGATCTAAAAAGAATATTGATAACTAAAAAGTTACTTCAAAAATTAATACATAATGACAAGAGTGAAAATGAGTAAACCTCCCCAAAAACACTTCATTAAAAAACAAGCTAACTACAAATTTGAAATTTTGATAAATATTTAGTGTATACAAACATCAATACGCTTACCGCATGCCAGAAAACACTAAAGACGTTTGATTTCTTCCGAATAAACCATTTTTTTGCGCTGAACGCTTACACAAAAACTCTATTTTAAAGTAGAAAATGCTAACAGTTTTAATGCTTTCCTTCCAAAATTTTCTCATACTGGACTTGCTCAACTAATTCTTATTTTGTTTTGGGATATATACACTTTTTTCTTTCGCAAGAATTGCAAAAACTCTTTCAAAGTTAAATGGTTTTAAATTTCGCTCCAACGCGATGCTAAGTTTCGTCGTACTTTTTTTCTAAAATTTTGGAAAGCTAGAATAAATGAAAAATGTGCTAATGTGTTGCTAACAACCCGCGTTTGTGAATAGAAATCCTACCCTCCCAACGAACGTCGTCCTCTGTGTTAAAAGGATTTCTTCAAAGTGGTTGCCATGGACATCGCATTTCTATGGATAAAAAAGCAAGTTCCATGGACTATTTAAGCGCTGATGTTTGACATTTGAAAGCAGTTTACCGAGCTAAGGAAGTGAGATAATAATGGGACTGCATTTGTTTGCTGATGTGTTCAATAATAAAAATAATATTTCACAAAAAAATGTAAAAAAATATGGTTTTTGTCAAACATTTTGATAACAAAAGTAAACAATATCTCATTTTTTGGCACTCAGTTTCCTTAAAAACCATTTGAATGTGATCAAGGTTGCTGCAAACAACATTGAGCAGTCTTTGCCTCATTTTGTTAAAAAGAGTTGCCAAGCAATGTTTTCAAAAGTTTGTTATGGTGCTTAGTTTTTTGCTTTTTTTTGGTGCTGCTTTTTGATTATTTGATAAACTAGTAATTACAACTACATTTTATTCACCAATTTTCCTCGGTCAGGAGAGAGCGAAAGGACCTTTTGGTCTTCGACTCAAGCTGCCAACTGTCCTCCTCACGCTACGTAGGCTTCTCACTATCCATTTTTAATTGCTAAACGTCAAGCAGGAAAGCTGTACTGTAAATACCAATTTTTATTGTTGGTGATTTGACTTAACCAGAAATCAAACCAAAGTTTCGCACTTCAGCAGCAGGACGCTCTATCCATTCGACCCGTTTCATTATAATCTCATTTGCTAAAACCCATTTCATCCCCAAAATTTCAGACGAGTGTTTTTAATCATAAATTTAAGCTGATTTTTTTTTATGTTGGATTACGTTCAAGTGCAGCCCAGTCCTCAATCTTGTAAACTGTACAAGTAGTTTTAGATTTGAGGGTTTGGAACTTTTTACCAATCCATGAATTACTCCAGCTTACCCAAATTCAAACCTTAAACAAGCAGACAAAAAATAAGAGGAGAAATTTTATCCTTTTTTCCATTAAATATCTGGAATAAGAATGGTCACTTATATCTTTTGTGATGTAGCTAGTTGATTGCACTTAACAATTATTTTCAGCAACCACAGCTAAATTTTTAACCTGATGTAGGCAAAGTGCACAATATTTAAGGTTACCACAAAGTTTTGAATAGTCTGGAGTTTATTCAGACTTAACTTTTGGCAATTTAAACAAACTGTTACTCATAACCAGAAAAATCAAGCGCTCACTAATTATAGCATTAACTATTAAAATAGAACATAATTGATTGCAGCATACCTAACTATAGCATAAATTATCAAAGTTAAGATTTGTTTCATTATTCATTAAATCTAAACCTCGTAAAACAATGCTGAAAGAGGCAAAAAATGATTGTGGCAACTAAGGGTTTTATGTAAAAACAATATACGTACTTTCAAGCGCGTAGCCAGAAATTCGCAATGGGGGGCTGTTTGGGGGGTCCGGAAGCGGAGCCATCAGCCGCCGGAGGCCAATGGGGGTCTGGGGGCGGAGCCCCCAGCGCTCGAGAATTTGCATTTTTTTGCTAAAATAACTTTATTTTAGGGCTATTTTGATTAAAAAATAATGCTTTTAAAACGTGGCTTAGAAATTGACAGTTCAAACAAGATTAAACTGGTGGCATAAATGGGCTATTTGGGAGGTAGCTAATGGTAAAATGTTAGTTCTCTTGTTTAGATGCTGGTAAATTATAAAATCGAATAGTTCGATAAAACTCACACGTAGTAATTCATTTCGTATACAGTTTATAGAGAAAAATAATTGGGGGGGGGGGGGGGGGCTAATGAAAAAATATTTGAGAGAAATGATTGGTAATTAGCTAATACTGAATAGCCCCCCCCCAATTCCTTAGTTTATAGTATATTTGTTGATGACACCTATATTTAGCATTTTTACACTTACGATCAAATTTATTGCTTATTTTTTACCATTTTTCAAAGTTTTTATTTATTCGTTGGTTTTATTTTTGACAAATTAGCCCCTCCCCTGAACATATGTTTCAAAAGATATTTTAAATCACTGTTTAGTCCACTCCAGTCATAAACCAGTCTCAAAAGTGCTAAAAACGTAGTGTTTTTTCCATTCTGCATTTTGGTCGACATGCCAATGGGGAGAAGGCTATAGCCCCCCCCCCCCCCGCTCCCCTGGGCTACGCTACTGGAAACTTTCAGTTGCTAAAAACACTTAAATAAAATCTATGGACAGCACTACCAAGTAAACAAAAAACAATATTTTGTTGAGGTTGGAATAAACCAAATGCTAAAAATCACAAGTACGAAAAACAAACAGCATTTTGCGTGTGATGTTCTAATTTGAAGCAACTTAAACCAAATCACAGACGCAGGTCTGGGGCAAAGCACCTAGTCGAAGGAGCAATGAAAATTTAGAAAAAAAGCCCACATCTTCTGGGCAAATTTTGTAATTTCAAGAAAAAATATAGCAACTTTTAACACCACTGACAGTTGACAAAATTGGGCAAATATACAAAAGAAAACTTCAATGCCAATTCAACTATGTGCTGTATTTTACAAAAATGCGATGACTGTCAATTTCTGTTGCAAAGTTGCAGAACTCATCAGCTTAAATCGATTAAAAAAAAATTTTCAAAATTCAAGACAACTGCTGAAACTAAGATACTTTTAAATCACGAAAAAGATAGAGCAGCTGATTCTAAAACTACCCTTTTCACTTTTTGTACATAACTTGTTTTCAAAGAGAACGATTGTGATTTCAATGATATTTGATCTGACGCAGGTTGAAAAAAATCAGGTTAATTAGTAGTCTACGTCATTTCTTGGTAAAAAAAAAAGAATTGGAAACAAAATGAATGCAAGCATCAAGATTACAAGTAAATGTCTTAAATAAGTATTTACTAAATAACTATGTATGTCTAATTCAGTTAATGCGATAAAACCAACCATAATGTGCAATATGCTGATGCAGTCAGGTCAGCTGATGCATAGAGGTTGCCGAGTTTCGCTCAAAAAGATTCCATGTTTGCACTTGGACGTTGGATTTTCTTAGCTCTATGGCTTTGATTTCACAGGTTAAGAAATTAAACACCACCTAAACAGATAATGGTAGAGAAGTTTAAAAGCAATTTCAGATTTGCTGCAAAGCAAAAGTTCAGAATATGAATGATCAGCAAACGTTTTCGAATAATAAGATCCTGTAAAGAAACGGCCAATCTGTAACCCAGAGGTTGGGCACCAATCATATTCTACCCAAAGCGGTTTATCGGTATAATTCATGCTGTTGGTAGAGCGCCAGGCTATTGATCGAAAGGTTGCCAGCTGCCTGGTTCGCTTCCCGAACTAGCAATGTATCGTTGTGTCCATGGGAAAGACACTTTATGCTTTTTCGCCATTGGATCAAGCAGTTTACCGGATGTGGCGGCCAAGCTTGGTAAAAAAACTACAAACAAAACCCCAAAAAGGTTGTGGTCACAAAACATGGAGACACGCAATCAAAGACCAAATGAACTCACGACAAAGATATTGGAGCTGAAACTAAGCACTACCTCCTTGTAAAAATGAGACATCAAAACACATGTCTAATTTGTGTTTTTTTGCTTAGAGGTGAATACAGTTTTTGAAGTTTTTTCACGGTTTGAGTTGTCGATCTGGTTCAAAGTAAGTTAAGTTATACAATAAACCAGCGATGAATAAATTTGAACAGTCCAATTTAATTTTTTAAAATCGAAAAATTATATTTATATTTAATTTTTCTTCTGCTGTCAAAGACAATGTGGTCGATATCGTAAGTTGCGATTTAGCTGTAAATGACTAATGTTTTATTCTTTGTTTAATTGGAAATTGGTTTAAGTGCTAACAGAAACGTCTTTGACTTGTATGAAATTGTATTTGCTTTTTGTTTCCGATTGAAGCGCGTCCAAAATCTGTATTTTCTAGTTCGAATCAAAGTAAAGTTGATGAATTACAAAAATTACTTAGAATTAGCAAATTTGTTAGATTAAAATACATGAATTTAATTTGCAAGTCCATATACGCTATTCTTAATTTACTTTACAAGTATAGCAATTTGCCCGGCCATTTCTTGAACTTTTTCCTTAAGTTTAGTTAATTCCCGGATCTCGGATTAAAGGTAATCCCTGTTGATGCATACAGGGTTGCCACAGAAACTGCAAAATCAAATTCCAGGACTTTCCAGGACTTTTTTAGGTCATTTTCCAGGACTGTTTAAGATTTTTTTTACAGGACTTAAAATTTAATTTTGACTATTACTCTCATGAACCTACTCTTTTGTACTTGTAATTGACAAAAAATTCTGATGTAACGCATTTGCATTCCTAGTACTGACCACTATCCAGGTGCAAAGCCAAAAATTTGCAACGAGAGGGTTGTGGTTTTTGGTGTGGGGGCAACCCCCAGCCACCGTAAGCCATTGGGGGGTCTGGGATCAAAGCCTCCAGCTTTCAAAATTTTGCAATTTTTTTTCAATAATAACTTAATTTTAGACCTAGTTTAGTAAAAATTATTGCTTTTAAAACGTGGCATAGAAATTAGCACTGCAAAAACATGATTAAACTGGTTGCATAAATGGGTTACAGAATGTGGGTGAAAGATAGAGCTCGATCGATATGACTTTTTTAGGCCGATAACAATATATACCTCATAAACTACCAAATTTTGTCTATATTTTTTACTTGACTTGACACGAAAAGCTTCACTAATCCTCCTCCAAAGAAAGATTATTGCAAACACAAGTCATTCTAAGCAAATCAATGCAAGAACACTTGTGCTTGCTCTAAAAAAATATACAGTTTAAGGTAATTGCGCTAAGCCGATATTTTATCAGCGGTAGATTGCCGATACGATATTCCGGCTTGGCACTGATATCGGGCAAAATATATCAGCCGAGCGATAGATATATCAGTCGAGCTCTAGTGATGGGTAATAGTAAAACTTCAGTCCTAGCTTTATTTCCATGCAGTGAACTATAAAATTTTACTCTTTGAAAAAAACAGAGCTTATTTGAACGCCAGGGTGCAAACAAAAAAACTCTACCCAAGCCTTAACCCCAACCTTAAACTAAACCCAAACTGTAACCCTAGCTCTAACCCTAACGTTTATCCTAACCCAAACTCAAAATATAAACTTCAACTAACCACTAACGTTAATAATTTACAAGAGTATTTGAGCAATTAAGCACCCACTTTTGCTCTCTTATTCTCTAAAAGCAGAGCTCATTTTGCATGCTAGAGTGCAAATAGGCACCTCCTTTGAAAAAACTCCCAAGTATTAATTCATCCAAATCGTCTGTATTTTATAACGCTAGATAAACATATAATTTGGGAGGAGAGGCTAATGAAACGAGATTTGAGAGAGTTAATTGGTAATTAACAGAATTAAATACTGAATAGACCCCTTATAATTGTCTTACAAAGCCTACGTTAAGCATTTTGCATCAAGCGATCGAATTAATTGTTTATTTTTAGCCATTTTTAGTTAGTTAGTTGTGACTGGTTTCTTGTTGACCAATACTAGCCATTCCCAAAATCATGTTCCAAAAGTGATTTCAAATTACTTTACTATCCATACTACTGCAAAAAACTGCCTCAGAATTATAGTGCGACAAACGTTGTATTTTTCTTATTGCGCGTTTTGGTCTGAGGGCCAATGGAGAGCAATAGCCCGCTATGCTACTGCTACTACAGTATCGCATTGCAATAAATTAATGCCCATGAATTCACTCTTCCTAATAATATTCAATAATTTATACATACTGTATTGCAAAGTGCAAATTTTGGCTAATTGGAGGAAGTGCTTATTTGCACTCTAGTACGATTGCTTAAAATGAACAGTAAGAACTAGTAAGAACTGCTTAAAACGAATAAGAAAGCAAAAAGCAGAGGAATGGGGCTCATATTACTGTTAGGCTAGAGCTAGGGTTGCAGTTTGAGTTAGATTTAGAGTTGAGTTAGGGCTAGGATAGCGATTTTTTGTATGTGCACCAGCATACAAATAAGCTCTGTCTTTTTACAATACAATAAAGCTTTTCAAACCAACTTCACAATGCAAATTATTTCAACAATAAATAGCTTTGTACAATTACAAGGTACCAGTTATAATAAAAAAAAAACAACTTCACATTCTGTCCTGGAAAATCACGGAAAACTCTAAAAACACTTTCCAGGACTTTCCAGGACTTACAAACAAAATTCAAGGACTTTCAAGGACTTTCCAGGACAGCAAAAAAAATCCAGGACTTTCCAGGACTTTTCCAGGATGTGGCAACCCTGTGCATACGACTCATGTTTATCACCAATTTTTCCTCTCCTGCCAGAGACCGCGAGGTGGTTGTCATTGTTTTCGTCTTCCGCGATTCAAACTTGTGTTAAGTGACTTTTTTTTGCAATGGTTGATTTGACAAAGGTTCAAGTGTAAACCAAAACGTTGTATAGAATGAACAAGATAGTACTGGAGTTTCCGGTTAAAATTCTTGCATAATCTGTATTTTTCAATTTGAATTAAAACAAAGTTGATATGTGATCACTAAAAATCACTCAAAAATAAAAAATTGATACATATAATGTGGCCTAACCACATTGACAAACTTGAGAGAGATGATCAGACACCAACCAATGCAAACATTTTTTGCTTTACCTCAAAAGTTAAATAACTTCTTTTCTTTTTTTCAGAAACATATAAATTTGTTTCTAAGTTAATTTGTTATGCGTTTCAGGTTTGCTATGTTTCGTCCTAGCTCTGCTGCAACAGACAACAGCACAATGTAAGTAAAACTACAGGTGACAAAAATGTTGTTTCATTCATAATTTTTCACAAACGATTTTGGTAAAAAATGAGCATAACTAAAAGTAGGAATTGAAATATTTCAAAAAATTTGCGGATAAAATATGCATTCCTAACTTTCGCTTAATACATACACTAAGTGTTTTGACCTTTTATTGTGTGTATTACGAAGTTTACAGAAAAAACTATTTTGCCACAAAAATTTCTCATGACTTGACAAAATGCAACAGATGTTACTAACTCCAAACTTTTGATTAAACTGATTGATGGTTATTGTTTAGGCACCACTGCCACCCTTACAGCCGCAGCATACACCAACGCTGCGGCCACAAGTGGGACGGCTTCTACCTACTCGCCGACTAACGCGGTTACCTACGCTTGCAATACCGGCTACGCGAGCACTGCGAGCTCTCTAACGATCACGTGCACTACACCCAGCGGTGGTGGCGATCCTGATTGGGTGCGTGCTCCAACAGACCAGAATACATGCACAGGCAAGAAGTTTTGTGCCATGTTTTTGCAATTCTTTCATTATTTGGATTTACCTTATCTGCACCAAGTGGTAACAAGCAAAGTTAATTGATGTCACAAAAAACAAAGGTCAAAAATGCAGAAAAACTCTGCAAAATCGCACCCCAATGTTTCCGTGAAATGATTTAGCTCTTGCGACTGCTACGATTTGCATTAAGTTTGTAAAAACTAGGCTATAATTTTACAAGTGGCCAAAAAAAAGGAGTGAAAAAAGCAGCGGGCTAGAACAAAAAAGTCGTACTGCAGTATGGGAAATCAAATGCAAAGATTAATGTTGGGTCACGTGACCCGAGCATTCGAGCAACCTCCGACCTGCTTTACATAATTTGTATAAGATTAGCCTCATTTGGTTCGACTTTGGCATCTTGACCTCAGCAAGATTACGCTTAGTTGATTCAGCTTTACATTGATTCTTGGCTCGTTTTTGTTGCTTTTGTTGAAAACCGAAAATAGATGAGGCTGTGTGAAAATGATTTCACTGAAAAAAAAGTTTCTACCCCTAATCAGCAGCTTACATATCTGCTCTGAAATATCAAGTTAAAAACTCACAAGTCATCGAACATTTTGACAGTATGGCCATAATGGCGATGGGTTTCTGTCAGATTACTTCAAATTTCTATAAAGTACAAATTTGAAACGTCTGTGACGCTATCGGAAAATGATTAACGTTTTCCTAAAAAACAGAATAATCGGTAAGTCAAGTGTATTTTATTTGAGTCGTACAAAGCAAGAAGCATCGCATCGTTCAGCAATCATTAATTAATGCAGCACAAAAAAAAATCAAAATATAATGACGTCACTGAAATTAAAGACCATCGTTCTAAAATATATTTAAAATTTTATCAACCCACGTGCAAATTTTTAGTTTCGGTCTTCGGCTTTGCAGTTAGTTGATCTGTGTGTCAAATTAGACCATAAGGAAAATTTAACTTCAGCATAAATTGGTTAATTTTGGAAGAAAATGGCTGCTAAAAGCAATAATGTGGAAGCGGCAAATTTTCGTAGAAGTGATAAAAGCTTAACGCTTCAGCTTCCACTTTGGCCATTCATATTGAGAGTTAAAATTTTGAATGTGTAGCAATTTTTTGTAAAATATATGACAAAAAGTTATTTTTCAACAAACCATCATTAGTAAAATCAACTTTTTAAAAGATTGTGGTTTACTAGATACAGGGCCAGAGGCCAGCATTTCATTCGTATCAATTCTTAGAGAAACCAGGCATGGAGCTTACCAACTCATTTTTAAATCAAGCAGTGTTTACAATTTTTATATTTTAGTCCTAAGATTTTGATCATTTTCTTAAAAATAATGGGTTTTTTCCTTTTTTTTTCAAGGACATAACCGTACATCCGCGGACGTAAATGAAGTTTACCTTCCCAGCATTTAATATTTCTCACTTGGACAATACATTAATTTTCAAAAAGTAAACAGGAGAGGATAGCATAACTTCGCCTAAACAAAGAATAATGCAACAGAACTTTTAAACATAATGCCACAATGCATGACTTATTGCAGAGTACTGCAAACTGCTTTATTAATAAGGATTATTTTGATATAATATCTAAACTTTCTATAACCACAAAATTTCAGCAGTGTTTGTTATTTTGCAGTCTTGAAAATACACGTTGCTACGCAGAAACTTGGAGCAAGCCACACATAAAAACGAATAAATCATCGAAAAAAATCCTGCGATTGTTTTGGGCTTCGCCGCAGGGATACTTAATCATACCCAAGCAAATATTTACACTTGACAGCATGATGCGATGAAGATTAAAATTATCCCCGATTATAAATACATCTCTTGATTCCAACACGTAATCGCTTCTGATTTTAAATTTCTGGCTGAGCGTTAAAAAAAATTAGAACTGTATCAGCTGAAACATATACCAATATTGACCATGTGATTGGACGCTTCGCTTAGGGCAGCTCCCAATCCGAATTTCTGGCTACGCCAATGCCCACATCCTTGTAATGACAAGCCAATGACCTATTTTAATTCTATCTTTTGTTGTTAAGATAATGATAACATTTTTTATATAGTATGGTTTTGACGCATCAGGAAAAAGATAAAAATTTTAAGCAAAAATTACCTCATCAAGTGTTGAAAATGGAAGGGATAAGGTTGGAAATGGAGACATTGCACAAACTTGCGCTTCCACATCCCTGGCTAAAAAACAGTACTTCAAAAATACGCTGGAGAAAAAAGGCTGCATTTAATTTCTTCTAAACGTTGAATTAGCTTCAAACGCCTTATCAAGAACAACAGACGTTTATATTCCTTCTTATAGCAGAAAAAATTTAATGATACAAAAATGAAATGACCGGTAGTGCCAACTAATTCCAACTGTTATGCCAAAACTTTGGTATACCGTTATGCCGCTGGATCCAAACGGTAGGATCCAAATGATGCATCATGTTTATTTACATATTTTTTTAGCGATCATTTAAATTTTCCAGAAATCAACGAATGTACGACTGACGTAACCGCCAACCAGCACACTTGTCACCAAAACGCTACTTGCTTCAACACCCCTGGAAGCTTTTATTGCCTATGCGATATTAGTTTCATTGGAGACGGTCACGCTACCTCGGTAGACACCGCCCTTGGTTGTTACGGTAGGTGCCGGTTTTAATGCCAATTACTCGTATGATGTTTATTCTTCAACTGCATTGATGCAATTATTTTTTATCAAAGTTTTGACAGTTTTATTTGAAGCATTTAAAAAGCAATCATCAATTGCGTCACTTGGAAAGGTTTCGACAATATGTCGTGAAAAATTAGACGGTGATTTGTTTGGCGATATAGAGCATGAATGAAAAAGTAATCAAATGCTCAAATTGCTAGTGAGGAACGGAGCCACAACCTTTAGTAACAATGCGCTCATTAGCACTGTATGTGCCAGTGCAGAAATTGCATTACACTTGGCCAGAGGTGGTCTGTAACCACAGACACTACTTTTTTGCTGCAATTGTTAATTATTACTTGTTGATAACTTAGCGTTTTGTCGAAATTGTATCGACATCGGCTGCAGGTCACAAAACCAGAGGCTGTAAAAGCGCTACTAGTTTTAGTTTTAGTTGTGTATGTTAGTTAGAGGTTTTCAGCCCAAATATATTATTAAATACGGTTTTTTTCTACACAATTTTATGCTCAATCACCGCAAGTACATTTACATAAGTACATCATCTTATTTTTCCACTTTCTACTTTCTAGAGATCAGTGTAGCTTTTTGAATCAACCGTAGAAAAATTTTAAAAACCTCAAATTTCACAATGGAAAATTTTGGGCAGTTTCCATTATAAATTTAAGTTGACAACTGTAACCAGTTACTTTTTTGAAGCGGTATAATTATTTTGTCTTCTATTTATTGTTTCGCAACTGTAACTTACTTCAAAAAATAACGTATCCACTGCCCACCTCTCTATTTATCTCATTTACGGTAATATATCACTCCACACTATGTTTTATGATGATTTTACCACAATTCATCACCGTAATGTGGAATAATTCCACTTTATGAAAACCTATTTTGCGAAACAATAGTAGTAAATGAGCTTTGGTAAGTTCAATACAATTAAGTGCATCATATTTTTACAGCTCCCACAACGACTGTCATCAGTGGAGCACCTGGCGTCAAAGCAGTGATCAGCTCAGTCTTCCTCACCACCTCCCTCGCCGTATTGGTTCTATAGATTTGCGGACATTCTGGAGTGTATGGCGTAGAATAACTCGTTTTTTTTTTATGTCTTTATTTCCACAAAATTTATACAGTTAAACACTTTAAACTAAATACGATCAAATGGTAAACCGTCTCAATTTTCCATCTACTTTTAACCATACGCGAGTAAAAACATTATTGATAACGTTTTATTGCTGCCCCCTGCTGGTGGAAAGTGAATGGAATGTTTTGAGTTTGTTTGCCGTTTCCCACAATTGCTTTAAGTGATCGTGGCCAAACAAATATATTATGCAATGTTGTTGGTTAAAAATAATTCACATTTTTTTTTTGTAGAACTATAATTACTATTGATAACCAGCATCTGGCTACGAAATAATCAAAAATCTTGGGAGTTACGCTCAGTATTACTATAAACATAATAATTTAATACTTCAAATTTATTCTACACACGCCATGCTTGAACGTTACTGTTAGTTGCCTCAACCTTATGTCACTGTGATATGTCCGAATAAGTCCAGGTGGAATTAGCGCCCTGCATTCCATTTCATTTATTTCATTGAAAAATTTTTCGCACTGTTTACTACTTGTTTCAACCAATTCTTTAGGCATTAAAGTTACAGTTTCAGTTGAAGTAATACTCTTGAGATAGAAATATTTGTCATCTACAGCATTGGGCGCTAAAACCGTATACAATCGTTCCCATGACCACGGCCTATTTTTGAATAAAAATAGCACATTTAGAGGTTTGAGACATTTTATAAATTGCTTTTGAAGTTTTTTGTAATATCGCATTGGAAAGCCCAGACAATAAATATTTGTGTGGTTTTCCGATACCAATATATGCAATTTTGTTGTATTTTTCTATACAATATTTTACATATATTTTGATGAAAACCTTGGTGGTAGGAACTAATTCTTCGGAACCACTTGGATGTCTTTTTGTGACATTTTTTAAAAATAAATTTTACTGCATCACGTTTTGTGTGTTGATAAGTAACAATACCGTGCATGAAAAGTCTGTGGCAAGAGTTTAATGGGCAATTCAAAACATGCAACACTTAGCACATCAAACATTAATCACCTTCAATGTTTTTAACGATGGTTTCCATTTCTTTTCAATAAAAAATGCTTCAGGTATTAGCGGTCCGCTAATCCAATGAGGTGATGAATGGAAACTACAGTAATTTTTGAAAGTCATCTAGAAAAAATTGCCTGTCTCCCCAAAGGTTAGAATGTAATTTTCAGTTTTTTTAAAATGTTTACGATTAAACAAAGAGGTTATATTCCAAGTTTAATTTCAACGATATAGAACTGCGTTACTTACAGACCTTTGTAAAGAAACTTGGTCCTTAAGGTTTACAAGTGGCCCTGAATGAATAGTTTGCACGAAATCGCAGTGAAAAGTGGTAAATTTAAAATTAACAAAAAAAAAAAAAAATTACTGAAACGCTTCACTGCAATGTTAAGTGAAACAGCCACAGCTCATATTTTAAAAAGAAGCAAGCCACTGTATTCCTAGTAATGGATCAGTATTTTCAATTGAAAATGTATGAGATTTCAATTGACAACGACATAGATTTAGGGTGTTCTCGCTTAAGTATAGGGTGGTTAGTTAACGTAAAGCACGGTAGCAATCTCCTTGTGATACGCAATTAATCCATCTAAAATGCTAAAAAAGCAACAAAGAAGAAAAAATATTTGATAGTAAGGCGAGCTCTAAGCATGAAGCAGCACATACCGATTTATCAAAAGATGAAACAAGATCAGATCACTTTTTCATAGTATACTACTTCCTAAACTTGTTGTTTGGATTAGAACTTGAAAGTTCAGGACTTTTGAATGTGTTTGAAAGCATTTCAATCTTTTGAAATGCTTTCATTCTCGGTTTAGAGTGGACATAATTACAGTCAGTAGGTCAAACGGTGACGCGCTTAAGGGGTCCGAGGTTCATTTTTGGTCTGATCAAATCGGACATGGGGTTGCAAACGGTTCGCCGTTGTCGTGGCATTTTTCGAAAACAGCTGTGTTGGCTGGGCGCAACGACGCAAGATAGATTCCGCCAACTCGTCATATGCTTCAGCGTAATTCAACCAGTGGAATAAAGATTTAATTTTGCTTTGATAATTGCATAAAACATTAGTTGAATGGCTCTTTCAACGGGGGCTGTAGTCGAGACCGACTCGTCCGAGACCAAAGACCGAGACCGCAAAATTTTTCCCAGACCAAGACCGAGACCGGTCACGAGTTTGGCTTCAAGACCGGAAAAGATGACGTCATCATTGTTTTTTTCGATGTAGAAAACAAAATTGGAGGCTCAAGTTTGCTCATAAATTGGTTTTGTGATTATGTGAATTGAGGCAGATGTCAAAATTGCTTTGGTCGAAGTGATTACACCATCAAAACATCTCGACGACGTCATTTTATATAGATTTTCACTGAAGTTATTTTTGGAGAGTGCCTTCAGCTAAACTTAATCTCTCTTAATTACTCGATGATCGGAGCATGATCACCGTATTTTCTTTCGGAATTTAAGTGTCAATAAAACTAACTAAAACTTAATTAAATAAAATTATAAAAAACAGAAAATCATAAAAATCTCATTCTACTCTATATTTGAAGTGCTGTATATACGTAGCTAGAAAAATGCAGCCAAGATTTTCGATTAGGGGGGAGAGAAAAATTTTCAGGCACGCAACTACGATTATGCCAAGAGAAGGCTTTAACCAAACAATCAAACTTTTTATCCAAAAATATCTTATTTTGTTGTCGGGCTGAGCAAACTGGTCTACATTTATCGTACCAAAGCCGGAGGTTCGCTTACAGTCGCTAGGCGATTTTTGTGATTTTTCGTCAAAAATAGCCATTTTTACGCCATTTGAATTATCCATCGCACGTTTTTATAAGTTTGAAGAACTTAATTAGCTAAGATTCTGAAGCTGTTTGAAAGAATTTAATTGTTCAGCCCCTTTAGCCTCTCTCCTTCACCTATAGCCCAAGTACAAAACACGTTTAAACGCTTGCATTCATGAATTAAATTTTCTGAGTGATGTGGATAAAGGAGAAGAGCGAAGCCTTTTTTTGTCCTCCTTTTTGCTTCTCTGACCATTTTACATCTAGTTTATGCATTATGAACAAAATTTGCCGTTTCTAATGTACTGTAGTTGGTTTGTTTGCAGTCGAAAAAGAGACAAAATATGTAGGTTATTATTACTGTTATCGACAATCACTACAAAACAATTTGCAAAAACTCATTCTCTTTTTTTATAACCAGTAAATTTTGAGTTGTGACTGGCTATTTCTAATCTTATTGCCGATTTTCAGCCTCATTTGTTTTTAATTTGTTCTTAAATTTTGAGAACATCGACGTCAATTTTAGCACCATGATTGTAACACTGTTTAATTCCAATACTCCGTCTGTTTGAGTTAAGGTTTTTATGCTGCTTTTGCAGCATCATAAAATTGCAAAAGCAAAATGGCGAGCTTTTTTAACTGCCTTAAATGACTACCAAAATTTTTTTCAGGTACTTACACGGCGCTCTATAATCTTAAAATAGTAGCAATTTTGCTAGCAAGCACAAAAAAATTACTGAAAATTCATTGTTTGTAATCAGTACAAAATCCAGAAAACACTTCGTCTGCGTTTACACGTATCGGTTTTCGCGATCAGGAACGAAACTTCAGCCACGTGCAAGGGCGTCAAGAGAAATTTTTTCAGGGGGTAATAAGAATAGAGCCAGGATTAGCTACCAAAAATTAAATTTTTTTTGAAATTCGGGAGGTTAGGAGGCCCATGCAAAGATCTGAGCTATTTCATCGGTTTAAATTCAGCACTGCAAATTATCTATCACCAGCAAATGCTTCAAAGTAGACTATTTATATTTGCCATTTTCCAAAACAAAAAAACAAAAAACGATCTAGCAATACATTGGCATAATCAGAATGAATTTATTTGAAGGCAATAAAAATTTTGCTTTGGCAGTTAGTATATGTAATAAACACGGTTAATATGCATAAATTTTAGATAAATATCTTTCTTTGTAGACAAAAGTGTCTTGTATTATTTCATCCAAAGCCTGCCTTGCAAATAACTATTATTTGCAGAGGCAGTGCAAGCCTTAAGACGTAGACTGGACCAGACTTGCAAGTCTGGCCGAACTTTCCGCGTCGGGTTCTGGCCTAAAATTGACAAAATTTTGGGCTTAATTCGGGCCTGAGACGTGCTTTTTGTCTTAGGTGCACAAAAATATAATCAAAATTACTCGGCAATAACGTTTACGTTTTTCATACCTAGATTGGCTTTAGGGTTTTTTCGGGAATGATTAGGGCTTTAAATTTGTTTTCGGGTTTGGGCCAGGTTCGAGCCTGAAATAGTCGGCCCGTTTACAACTCTGGACTGGACAAGGGCGTTGACAAAATTGTTAACAAAAAAGATAATGCAGTGCTAGCAAACCAGTTTTCTTTTAACATTTTCTGGCAACGGTGCTTGACTGCAACCCTCCGGTAAAGAGCCCTCTAGACAAAATTTTGCGGTTTAATCATTCAAACGTTTTTTTCAACTTCAAGCGCACTAAACGCACTGACTATGTCTATTACTTTCAATTCCCACAAACGACCAGCTGGCAACATTTTCAAGTTCGTTGAAACGCTTCCACATACTATTGAGGACTTCGGTACAAAAATTTTCAATCTTATAAATATTGCAACATCTTGACGTCTATTGAAAAATTTTCAATCTTATAAATAGCTGAGGGCTGCCGATGAGAGCTAAAAGCTCGAAACAGCGCTGTCCAGCTCTGTGCTTATAAATATTGTCAATTTGCTCTGCTTCAGCTTTCAAATATTTTGTTTACAAAGTAACTGCTCGACTAGGATATAAAATCAGCAAGCGATCAGGCACAAAATTTGAATCGTCAATTATTTTTTCGCAATACACAAATTTAAACTGTTCACAAAATTAAACGTTTTGTGGGTAGCATCATGATCCTTTCAAAAACTTCGATCACATGATAAGTATTGGGTGGATTAAGGTAATAATAAGTCGCGAAAACAGCTGCAGCGCTCGAAATGGTCATTGGTCAAGAGCTTTTTAGTTCTATCTGAACTTTCTTTGTTTTTCATTCATTATTGCACTTCAGGTTTGAAAACTTTGAGAACTGCAGGTTTCAAAACTAGTTCTCGCTACTTTTGACCGTTCACCCATGCGTAAGATTTCGTCCCTCGTCATCAAAAGCGCGATGTGCAAACGATTTCGTTTCTCGTGTGTAAACGCGTCAGGTTTATTCTCCAGGAGCGAAAACTAGTTGTCAAATCTATAATGTAAACGTGGTGTTTGCCTCGTACGAAACTCTTCCTTACAAAAATTACCCTGTCTCGAGACCAATCTCAAGGTACGAAACCGAAACCACGAGGGTTTGAGACCAAGACCGATACCGATGAGAAAAAACCGAGACCACAAAAAATCAGTCTTAAGACTGGTCTCGAGACCTATGGCCTAGCTTGAAATTAGAAACTATTATAGCAGATATAAGCCAATACTTTATCTACGCATAATAATCGCGAATGATTTCCGCAGCAAAAATATTAGCAGGTTTGCCACAGAAACTCCAAAATTAAATTCCAGGACTTTTTTAGATCATTTTCTAGGACTTTTTTGGGATTGTTTAAGGGTTTTTAAAAGACTGAAAATTGTTGGTCGAGCGGTAACGTGTTTGGTTCTTGAACGGGAGGTCTGAGGTTCAAGTCTCGGACTGGTCAAATCGGACACAATGTTGCCAACGGCTCGCCATCGCTGCAACATTTCTTCGAAAGAAGCTGTGTTGCCCGGGTGCAATGACGTGGAGATGGGCCCAACAATTCGTTACACGCTTCGGCGTATTACAGCAAGTATTACAAAATATTTTGATTCGATTTTCACTATTACCATTACTCTTACACACACCTGCTATTTCTACGTAAAGAAAAAAATTTGGTGAAAAGCATTATTTTGCGTTACTAGTACTGACAACTTGTTAAGTCCATAGCCAAAATCTGAAATGGAAGGGCTGTGTGTGGGAGGTATGGGGGTGACACCCCCAGCCACTGGGGGGCTGGGGACAAAGCCCCCAGCGCCAAACGATTTTTCAATTTTTTTGCAACAATAACTTAATTTAGGTCTATTTCGGTAAAAAATTAATGCTTTTAAAACATGGTATAGAAATTAGCCCTGCAAAAACATCCTTAAACTGGTTGCGCAAATCGGATTTGTAGGCGATGGCTGATGGTAAAACGTTTCAGTTGTAGCTTTACTTCTAGCCAGTAAATCATAAAATTCTATCGCTTGAAAAAAAATTACCAGGAATTATCTAATTCATTTGCATTTTATAGATCAAGATAATTTGGAAGGAAGAGCTAATGAAACGAGATTTGTATTGCATTTGGGTGCAATAAAGAGCAATGAAAAACATAAGACAGGGTAAAAATGAATTATACATTACACTCAGGACTCTTGTGAAGCCAAACGATACGGCTTTTGGCAAGATGCAAAAAAACACTGCAGTGGTTTAAGGGCCATGAAGGAAAAAAGAAAAAGTAAATTAAAATAATGAAACAACAGAAAATGAACTAAGAAATAGTTGTCAGTATTCAGTTAGTACATTAAATTTGAGAAAGGTTATTAGAAATTAATTGAATTAAATAGCCACCTCCCAAAATTTTTTTGATAAAGCCTACGTTAAGCATTTTACATCAAGCGATTGAATTATTTATTTTAGCCATTTTTTGGTTAGTTGCTACTGATTTTATTTTTGACTAAAGTATAGCCTCTAACCCCTAAATAAATGCTTCACCAGAGGCTTTAAAGTGCTTTAAAAGTTTGCATTACTGGAAAGAACTGCTTAGAAGTAGGGCAAAACACGCTGAATTTTCTATATTGCGCTTTTTGATCAACAGGTTAATGGGGAGGGGCTCTCATTCTTCACGCTAGTGCTATAAGCAGTAAAAAAGTTTCGCTTTACAACAAAAAAACCGTCCATGATTCACTTTTCCCCATAATGTTCAATAATTTATACATACTGCACTGCAAACTGCTTTTTATTAACATTTTAACAGTAAAGTTTTTTTCAAGGACCTTCACAATGCCAATTATTACAGTAATGGCTTTGGTATAATTACAAGTACCAGTTAATGAGTTATTGTAAACAAAAAAAAACAACAAAACTTTGCACAACTATTCTGTCCCGCTAAAGCACTAGAAAACCTTCGAAAATTTTTCCAGATCTTTCCAGAACCCATAAACAAGATTAAAGAACTTTTAAGGACTTTTCAGTTGGATATCAAGGACTTTCCAAAACTTTTCCAGGATGTGGCAACCCTGTGTTAAATCTATTTCAGCTTAATGTTCTGTTTCACTTATAAATTAATGATAAGAGAACACCAAAGATGAAATCAACAGCAAAACCAATCTGATGTGACTTCCTTGCATGTATTCAAATATGTGTTTCTTCTGTATTGAATTTGTTTTAGCTGAAAAGTTGAATTGCTGACACTTCGACGTTATAAGGCAGAAAAGAACGGAAATCTGCTAAATCTTGTCGCAATTTTCCTGCTCAATAATTTCAAAGGTTTTTATAAAAATTAAACATAAAAACGATTTAGTATACAAATGTAATAAACAGATGCTCAGACAATACTTTCTCCTTTCACATAACGCACGTTACTTTAAAACTAGCGGACTTCAACGTCATACTGCGGGATTTAATCTATGACTTTAATAGCTATAGCTTTGATATCCTAAATCTCTATGTTATGTAGCCTAGACCTTGGAATATACAATAAAAATTGCGGGCTCGGCTTTGGTCTCAATTGTTGCTGATCACAGTCTCAAACCACACGTCTTGAACAGCCAGTCTTGGTCTCAAAAAAATTAGAAAAAGATTGTGGCACCGGAGATTTATATATACTTTTTTATTGGTTCTGATACAAATCTATAACCCAAACTCAAACAATTATTTTAAAACTAAAAACAAATCTAATCTCAACTCAAACCCTAATCTTAAGGCATTTTTGCCCCCCCTTTTCAGAGTAAAATAGGGTTAAACAATAAGCAGTAACTATTCTGGTGACTCTTCTTTAGGTTCACGGTGTAGTCTTTTAGGCTAGAAAGCGTGCAAACGATTAAACATTCATATCGCTCAATTCCAGAAGTATGTTAAAATTCGCACAGAGGTTTGTTTTTGAAAGTAAATCGTAAAATACCTAAGTCAGAGGAGTTTGATTGCAAAAACATCTAACGACGTCATTTAAGTTGCATATGAGTCAAAAATGCTCAGATTTCAGAAAGTGACTGCGGCAAATTTTAAAATTGAGAAACTTTCTCTTACTCTAGCAGCTTCAGATTAAGCAAAACTCCTTCTCTAAACGTAAACTTAATAAATACTACAAATGGCTGGCTTTTAACTAAAAACTTAAGTTTCTTTCTTGATGGCTATGTTTATGAAAAACACAGAAGTATGCGCCTTTCAACAAACTGAATTTTCTCTTTCGTTATAGTTCTGGTAATCATTTTTAGTAAGACAAAAAACTAATGATAAGCTATAGACAGTATCCATAGTCTTAGAGGCACAATGACACCTATTATTTACAGCCTAATACATACTGTTTCGGAATTGACTTCCGTCTTTTATTTCTGGTCAGTATCGCTATACGACTGCAGGTACGAACATGAGCAAAGAAAGACAAAAAGTCGCAAATTAACCACATCATAACAAAATTTTTTTTATTCAAGTAATCACAAGAGATATACCTCAATTCAAAATACTTTCCAATAGGTTTGATTGTGCCACTCAGACTCTGGATACTGTCATAGCTTATCAGCAATTTTTCAGTACATTGTTCGCAAAAAATTACAAAAACTAATATCTCAATTGTTGTCATCAAGTATATAAATTAAATCAAGTTTATCAGCTCAACTGGTGGGGAAGAAAACTTGAACATAACCTATTATCAAAACGTTGGCAAAAAAGTCTTTTGCCCCTCGAGTTGAGTTAGAAACTAGTTTTGAAAAACTAAGTTCAGTTTATCTATTTTGACGGAAAAACAGTATGCGTTTCGGTAGTAGTAAATGGTCTTGGACAACTACAATTAGTGTTACTATAACTGTTATAGTGTTGAATTAAATTTGCCACTTGCTTGACTTTTCTGTCTTATTGTTTCAGTTTCAAAATTTCGGCAAAAATTTAGCCTTTGAGGTCAAACAATAACCCGTTCTTAGGAAGAAATTACTGGCGGAATAACTAGCTTTTGTTTTCCCAACGTAATCTAAATCAGAGTTGTAAGTCGGGCCGGGCTTTTCAGGTCGGGTTTGGGTACGGGCCAGG